>JAGDQP010021212.1:20924-32083 GCA_022664845.1 Lepisma saccharinum | reverse complement strand
GTATCCTGACCTGAGGCGTCGAGGCCTAAAGTAAATGACATGGGGTAAGGTGGGACCTCGAGTATGGGTTTGACTGTAACTCGCAGAACAACGGAGACAGACAGGTACAGCATTGAAGAGGAAACCGTCCAACAGTATTTTGAAGGTATCATTACTGTATGTGCGCGATGTAATAGCAAATGCGGACACAGAAACGACAACTGTGCATTACAGTATGTAAGTCTAGCGGCACCGTCCTATATGACGAAAAAAACAAGTGAAACGCAAGAACAATGGAACTCACAGTAAATGCGAGAAATATAAATATAAAGTAGGAAATGTGGTAGGTGTATTATTAGCCTATAACCAAAAATATATATTAACTAATAATGCTTACTACCAGTTGTAAATACAGAGATTAGGCCAGACTGATTAGTTTTGACTTGTTCTGTTCTACAATATTATTATTGCGAAGTCTATGTATGGCCTTTAGGCATCTAAAACCCAGACCGGAGAAGGGGAGGAATCGGAAAGGTTTCATCCGGAACCGAAGTTGAAGGTGCTAGCTCGGCATGTTCCTGGTGCAACTGAGGAAAATCCTGAGTCAACATGCTCACCTGCTAGGATCGAACCCCCGTCCTCCCGAGTGCTACATCAATGCTCGACGACGAAACTACGGCCGCTCGGTATGGTCTACAATAGACCTGAAATGAAGATACTGTATGTCACATTGTAACCAGTGAACCGGACTTTGCTACAAGCGATTATGCATTCTGCCATCTAAGCTAATTATACAGGAGTGCATAAGTAGTGTGTATTTGTGTTAGGGAAAATCAACATAATCCCATTGATATACCAGCATGAAAATCGGTACATACAGTGTAATCAGAAGCACAATACACATATTGGTCGTTGAAGGAAACCTAGATTGTGAGTTTATCAAAAACAAGTTTTGTTATATGGGTGAAAAGTATAAAGGTAGGTCCAAGAAAGTTCAGTAAGATCTCAAAGTACAGCTCGTGAAAATCCTAAACGGCTGAAATACCCTTGCCAGGACCAGAAAAAGCATAAAACGCCCATCCTGGGAATCAAACTGACGTCCACTGAAACACCAATCCGATACTGTAGCCATCAGACCATGGAACCAAACGCGTTACCTCGCTTTCCAAGCGCTGTTTATACCTAGTTCATCAGATAGCAAGAGATGTCTGTAATGAAAGGGTGGGAAGTCGTGAAGCTTAGCTTACGGTGACACAGTTCTGGTACGTGATGGGATCTCATCACACTGAGACGACAGACGAAGTGCAACAAAATAAACTTTAAATAAATAACCAGTGTAACTAGTGTCCTCGCATGACTGTTGTTTCAATAAGCCTGTAATTGTTCACGTAGTGTGACTAAGCCACTTATGTTTTCTCAACAAGTTTCTTGATTGCTGCTTACCGAATTGAACACAATATCAAGTATGACAAGCTAAAGGTTTATTCACTTATACTGAGAAAATTGGTGTGTACATGAAAAGAATGAGATTCAGTGTGTTTCAATGGGATATGAAATTTTAATTTTAATTCTGTTGCCAAATGAGTCCAGAAAAAAGTTTATCGTTTTACTAAAACATTTTAGATTAATACGTCATCCAACGTGAAATAACTACATATGAGAAGTAAGATTACGATTGATTTTGCACCAAAACTGGGAAGAATTGTCACGCTTCTCGTCAGTAGGAAGAATCTACTTTATTTCACAAGTATGTACATAAAAGTTCTATAGTTGATTACAAAACGTATATACTAAAACTGTGGGTACATGGTCATTATCTGTAAAAGACAGTGCTCGCAATCCACCCATTTGCACACACACACTTAATATTGATAAGTACACATAGACTTGACACACCATTCTTGCCTTACGAAAACAGGCTACCGCTCGAAAGTGAGCGAGAGTAAAAAAGGCAAGAACACGAGAGCGAAATCGAAATTATTCTAACCCCACGTGTTTCACAAAGGCGTAATTCCCGCATTACTGCCGTCATTGAGCGAAGAAGTGCGACATATGCCACTTTCACAGGTGATTTACATGTGTTTCATTTTCATGGCAATTTTCAAAAATGGTGTGATGAACAAGGGTACCGAAAAGTTAAAGTCTATCATTTCGATGGTAAATGTTATTTTCCTACAGAGGAAGAACAGGATGGCGTGCCAGGTATACCCAAGACAGAGAGCAAGAAAGAAAGTGAAAAATGAAGATCATCTGATGCCGCGCGCTGAAATTTCAACTACCAGCAAGGAGGAAGTAATGACATTACGTCACCCGTTTTTTTCCTTTTCTAGAGGACAGGCGAAAGTAGGGTGCATCTTCAGTAAAGTCAAGAAAATATGATAGGGTCACAATAACACACTTAGAAGTTATTTTGTAAATATTCGGGAAATACAAGAATAAACATATATTCCACACAGCATTTCATTTCGTGCGCTTTACACACAACCATGGAAATTCCACGCATTTTGCGGGATTCAACACATACACATTGGGAGCACTGAGCTAGAGATCCTGTTCTTGAACAAGCCTTTTCGTTCACTGTTGACCAGACAACATGTCCAACAAAGTGAAGCCTTTCGAACGGGAAGGTAACGGGGTGGATGATCGAGGATAATGTATGGAATGCATAAGCCCCTAGTCGATACACCGTTGTTAAAGCAGAGGAAAAAAGCTGTGTATCCGCTCCTTCTGCCAGGTGAAACGAAATCACATAGAGTCCATAAAGATAAACAACCAAGGTTAGGAGGGGATCTCGGAATAAATAATGGGGCGTAGAGCAGTTGCAGCGTTGCCAACGTCATCAACGCGCACAATTGCATCCAGCGAGGAATGTAACCTCCAAGTTGTTATAGAACTAGTTCTGTTTAGTGAGAGAAAAGGAGGCAATGCTGGGTGACCGCAATATACTGCAGACAACAAGTGGAGGTGTGATAACACAATCCCGGTTGGAGGAAGAAATGCACGGGTTTAACAAGAAGACACATGTTTTTGGGAACGAAAGAGAGAAAGAAGGAAAGAAAGAGCAGGTCAAATGAAATTTGTTGCTATCCTTCAGAATGCAAGGTGATGTAGTTGAAAAAAATGTGGATGGGTCTCCATTCAATGGAGATTTTATCTTGGGAACCACACTCACAACTTTGAAAAGCGTCGAGCTAGCAAGAGGCGCTGTGAACAGTAGCGGTACGAGGATGTTAGTGGAATGCCCAAATGAACCGGCTAGGTGATTATCCGTAGTTTGTATGGGGAAAGCACAGCTTTGTGGGAATCTATAGCTTCCAATAACTTTAATTTACGAGGCAAAAGAACCACATATTCTTGGTCTAGTAACATGTTCCTTGGATGCTCATCCTAAAACTCCTGGGAATATTTCAGCAGACTTTTGTATGAGTGTTTGTTCAGAAAAGAACATACGATTGCCTGTTGGCTTTGAAAGTGTCGTGCCAATAGTCGATTCGGAATGGGTGAAACGAGCTTTGTTGTTGTTTTGCGCTGAAATCATGGGTGACTGTGATGTTAAACCTCCAGTTTAACTTTACAAGTAAGACTCCACCGAAATGGGAGTGACTTTGGCAGAATGACCCATAAGCAAATATATCAATTTGAAAAAAAAAGCAGCTAGCTCGTGCAAAACTCCACGAACACCCTCCCAATTTCCACTGTACACCCACCCAAACCGAAGAGTCTGGCGGAATCCCTATTTAAGCGAACACCATCAACATTAGCCTCTATAAATTGTACGTTTCAGAACATCAACCGTGGGCTTTCCACGGTCTTGGTCAAACAACTTAAGAACAACGTGCGTGAAAGTGGAGTGTTTTCCTTTTTTCCAAGATTGTTGGTTTCGATTAAAATATAGTGGACTTGAATTATAAACCGTGGGCTTAACTCGAGAAGTAAGTTTCCAGCTAAACGGGTGCAACATTGGCTAAAAAGAGCAATAAGGAAAAGATATATGTATCATTTTGAAAAAAAGGTAGCATGTCGAAACTGTGGAGAACTCCACGTACGCCCACCCAAACTGAAAATCCTGGCAGAATCCCTGTTTCAGACAGCACCAGTAACATTACCGGAGAAACTTTATCCTCTGTAAATTTTACGTTTCCCCACATTATCCAAATTTTCGTGGACCTTTCACGTACTCGCTTTTACTTGGTCAAACAACGTAATCCTGCGTGAAAACATGATTGCGGAGAATCTTCCGGATACAAATAATGACATCGATTTGCGATCAGAAATGTAGAGGTCCTTTTATGTAATTTCAGTATGGTCACGTAAGAAGTTTTCAGCCTAATGCGTTCCCCATCTGTCTCTCTCTCGAAAGAAGCAATCTATCCAAAGTTCTCTACGGTAAATTCTTGCGATTTCGACGCAGTAGTATATCGAATGTCTACCTGTACAAATATGAGTAACAATAAAAATAATTAATAATCTGAACCAAGTGACAATTCGTAGCAGATATTACATCATAAATGCAACCCGCTGATAGAAACACGTCAAATTAGAAAACCGTTCGAAAGGTTTACAAAAGAGTTCTCTTGGTATGTCGGTACCCAACATTTTGAAAAATGAATGGGTATAATTTTTCCATTTTGAAAATCATTGTGCAGTTTTTCTGCAAAGCAGTGATCTCACAAACCGAAAGTAATACAAGTCAGTACACCATTACAACATTACCGATAATCCACGACACAAACATGGCTACTTGGAAATTATCGCAGATCATTAACAATATGTAGGGAGAAAAAAATAACTGGTGAAAACTAACCTATTGGGCAAAAACGTGGCTTACAACGCACCAATATTGGAAAGACACGCCATGGCTATCCACGCTGGTACTAGTGGACAAACTGTACAAACATGTCCTCAGTGTGAGCAGACGAAGGCCGGAATGATAGTTTAACTATCAGCCTAACAACTATCTCTTTATATCCGTGTGCCCAGACGAATGACCGTAGAGGGACATTTCGAAAAAAAGTTAAAAGATGTTAATTTTATGATAAAGTTGGTTCTGTTTGGTTGTTCATTTCAGAGCATGGTAAACTTTATTTTTATAGGGGTCTGTCTAGTAACTCTGGACTGAGGTTCGTCACGGTTTGGCTATAGCTGTTAAGTATTAAAATCCACACCTACGCCCCTGCCGGGACTCTAACGCGGAGACTTGGAGCCGATGACCTACCGCCGCAGATTGCGTTGTAACCCTGCCGGCTACAAAGTATAGTCTAATTCCAAATACCCCCACCAGAGACCCCTACAAACGAAAGTGATAGCATTTGTCTTCTGGTGCAAGTAATTCTCCTCGACAAAATGTGGAATTCCCCTTCTAACAAACAAGGGTTACGACTTTACGACAAAATAACTACAGAATCATTCCACGACGTCCCAACCATATCGTGTCTTCAGTAATACTTATGAGCAGTGAATGGAATAAACAATCATTCCCTTTAATTGGAAATAAGAAGATGCCGGGTGTGAAACAAGACTAAGAAGCCTCGTTTTATTGTAGTAAGCTGACAGATACTTTATATTTAAGAAAATTAATCATCGGTGCGCGGCTAAAAACATGTCGTCACCTTAATGTTAATAAACAATGTCTTTTACAGTATAGAATGAGTAGGTAGTAAAAACCAAATTTCCGAGCTGGAGGCAGAGATGACTAAAGACATAAATCATAAATATATGTATCAAGTAATCAATGTCCAATAGCTAACGCGCAATGAAAGAAGCATTGCCTAATAAGTAACTACTACATGCATATTATCAACAGTAGGCTCAGGGCAATTTTCGAACCAGGGTATAGGCCCTTTTAATGGAAACCGTAAGTTTTCCGTTACACCGAGAGTGTCAAGACCCATGTTATCCATCCGCATGATAAACCATTTACGAGATAACAATGAAACATTCAGTATTGAATGTGAATCAAACGATGCTGTAATTAAAATATATTATCGAATTGCCTGCAACTACAACTTTATGAAAATCACATTCGAAGGGTAACGTAAGGTAGTTTGGCCCTATAGGTAATTTTACAGTATTATAAGTTTGTTGCCAAGAGCTCTAATGATGAAGGGTTCCGCATTTGATGGAGAAGAAAAAGTATATGTTCGTTGAAGCTATGCTACGCGTCGAGATATTGCACGACGAGAACTATAGACTGAGAAACATATACTACATAAATTATCATGTACAAAACTGGCAAAGTACCTTCCCTTTTTCAGTACAGTAGACAAGCCGTACATGCAGCATGGCAGAACGAAAGAGTGTAAAAATACACAACAATTTGTATCTAGGGTCTTTCGGCAACTTTGGTGCAGACGGGGTAGAGGAAATGAGATTTGAAAATAAAATCGTCTACCTGGTATAGTTAGTAGTGCTTTATGGAGATGGTCTGTAAGACGCGTTCGTTGAGCTCCATTTACTGTGTTATTTTCAGTTCTGCTAAGGTATTTTCGCACTCAGGCACGTAGCCAGAATTTCGTTTCAAAGGATAGTTTTTCGGATATAGGATCGATCTGTGTATGAAATTTGTAAAAATTTAGCTAGATATCGGACCTTTCCTGGCTACATTCCTGAGTGCACTGTCAATTGATCAGCTAACCCATTGTAGCGCCTCCGTGATATAACTGATAATAGGAAGGGAGAACGTGACTTTAGACATCATACAGTGCAGCTTCTTTGATTCACTGTGGTGTTGTAAACCTTAATGACAGCAACACCACCACAACCTCTTTACAAAACGCATTACCAGATCTTAAAGACAAAAAATACCAATATATATAGAGAGAAAACTCGTCTGAACCACGCTATAATATCTAAAATGTACTTAAGCATAGAAATGATTTTCACGTAGAACGGATATGGTTGAAAATAAAGGCCACATCAAACAATATAAGGCTCAACAACGTTACAATGCTACGTAACAGATTGGCAGTGAGCGCTTACGCTATTAACGTTAACGTCAAATTCTTGAAACAAGATGTTGTAATGCAACGGAGGCAATAACATGGGCAATTTGCCCAGCCTGTACGAGATTATTAGCAGAAGGAGCACCCCCGGTCTGTTCAGGAAAAAACGAGAAACATCGAGTTTCAAAGTTCCGTACAGAATGTGCAGGAAGCAAAAATCGTATAACCACGAGAACTACATGTACAAATGTAGACAGCAGAGTCAAGGACAGATCAACATCTAGGTAAAACGGTATAGTAAAGCCGTATTTCTGACAATTACAAGCAACTTTACAAAACCAAGACAGTGTGGGGATGAGAATGCGCCTCATGTTTTTCTTGTTAGTCCTGCATAAACAACAGTATATTTACTTTATAGTACGAATTGTTTAAGAAAATTATGTCTTTAAGAAGGTTATAATATTTTAATATATTTTCATTGACAATTAATTTTACTTTAACAAAAGAATGATGAGCTGGTAACACCTGGGATAGAGATATTATATTTGTTTCATCTGGGAAGCTACTTTATTTCAGAATGTGAATATATATATATATTTAGCCACAACCTCTCCGGGAAATTGCAAATATAGGAGTAGAAAGCAAAAAGAATCGAAAACCCGGACATGTACAGAACCAAAGTCGTGACGGCTAACGATAGAGACTATTACCCGAAATTAGGAGGGGACCACCATTCACAATCACTCGTTGGGATAAAACGAGGCAAGTAGACTACTTGGTAAGAGCATCGGACGTTTTGGTTCAAAGACCACCCGTAGATAAATACCATGACAATATATTGAGTGACCAGCTATAGACATGTGACAAGACTCGAGGTTATAGCTGTACAAATGTTCGAAGTTTGTAGTGACAGTGGAAACACAAAACGTAGTATGGTTCTACTGGTATAAAGCACAATGGGTGCTGCGCTTTGCACACCTGAAAAATAAAATTACACGACCTGTACAAAACTAGACATAACGACGTGGCAAACTGTATGTAATTATTGTAGCTGCCAACTGCAGAAATTGTCAGCTAGGCTGAAACAGGTCAACAGTTTGAGAAACGGCACCATAAAACTTTGCGTTAACAGATTGGGAAAACACGGAAACTAAATGCGTTGAGGGAGAAGCAATGATACCAGTAATGGAAAACCGTAAGACCCGCCTGAAAACTAAGACTTTATTTATTCTGTCGGTAGAGGACCATGGAAACGAAAAGACAAATAAACGGTAGGCTTAATCGGATATACATTGACGGTGTGCTATCCAACCTCACAGGCAACTGTGAGTAATGTGTACGCCACAACGTGTAGTAGGGGCAAAGGCCTTGAAAACAGCATAACGTCGTGATGCACAAGGGTAAACCAAACACAAATATACACAGCAAGCACAAGTGGAACACAATACGTAACCATGACGAGACATACGATTGGCATCCGGGTAGAAAGGAGGAGGAGTTTTCCGCCCCACATGGAAAGATGTCAATAATAGTGGAATTAGCAAGTTAGTACTATTCGTGCACACTTCAATCAATACGGAAAGGTCAGTAGAGGTAAGCACCAATGGTGGGAAACAAGGGCACCGGTGAAGCGGAACCTACGAAAAACGTGCGCACGCACGTAGGGTCATAGGGATATATGGACGGGATGTGTGGGAAAGATGCACCAGTGACCCAACATAGAATGGTCGACTTTGAACCAACAGACGAACGTGCGCTTGTAGCTGCAGCTGAGGCAGCGGAGGAAATGGTGGGACAACTACAGTTTACACCAACGAACGAAGAAAATCTCCATAACGCAACCGAAGCCATTGAAATGGCTATAATAGCAATCCGCTATTGTCAATGTTCGGTTAAATGAATGGATGGTGAGTGCATATGGCGGTGTATTCATCTTTGGGTACCGCGCTATCCGGGCCTATGTTCAGGATGCTTCTACCTACGTCCGAGCCATCGGTGTGCAGGGTTTCTCAGTGGGAAATTGGTCGTGCATATTGATGCGGAGGTTAATGGTACATTTATTGAAAACATTTGTGACATTATGAAGGCTCCGAGAATGCTGAAACAACTATTTAAAATCCACGTAGACGCGTACTACGATATCACGACGATGAAAACCAATTTCGAACTGGTGTTACGTCGCATTGTCAGCAATGAGGAGGCAAAACTCAGACATACTACTAGAAAAAGACATACAGCGAGCAGTCACCATAAATTGCCACAATCCACCTCACCTCACCTTCGGAGAAAGCAAACAGTCACCAACAATTGCTCCCCCATAGGAGAAAGCAGTGTGTGCAACGTACGCAAGCATGAACTCTCAACGACGTGGTGCGCAGAAGTATTTGCGCAAAGGTGGGTAACAACGTTGGTGACACAGTAAGTGATAGTATAGCAGGATGAGTCAAGTCAGCGAGTTGTGGTACGACGATAGTTGATCGGACAGTGATTTTGTGGAGGCGGTAAGTAAACTGGAGCTAACACTAGGCTCTTGTGCTACAGGCCGGTGTGTCACCATGCGACGCAGTGCCAGTGGTGGAGTACGGCAGGAGATGGAAGACTCAGTACATGATAAACCTGTACGACATCGATGTCAGTGTT
Organism: Lepisma saccharinum; assembly: GCA_022664845.1. Classification (NCBI taxonomy): domain Eukaryota; kingdom Metazoa; phylum Arthropoda; class Insecta; order Zygentoma; family Lepismatidae; genus Lepisma; species Lepisma saccharinum. Next base: position 22,523 of record JAGDQP010021212.1, on the reverse strand, counting down.
GCCTAAACATAATTGAAGAACTGTATATTCGTGACGCGGAGTGTTCAGCGGTGCTGATCATATGTTCCGGGTGTGCATATGACATGGGGAACCAATAGGTACATAGCTCTCTAACGGATAATGAGGAGGAGTTAAATAAGCGTACTCAAACAGCTCTATTCAGTCCTACCAACCTGTGCCAAATCTACTAGGCGTTTCAGAACCAGGATTCAAACGCTGGACCATCCATATTTCGCATATTTGAGTGCGGGTTTTAAAACCTGGTGCAGCGGCAAGTGGAGGAGGTTAGACAACTACTGCTTCGAAAGGACATTGCAGCCGATGCATAAACCCAGTGTGTGTGTGCGAACAAAGTGTGTGTTAATGCTCCGAAGATATCGTGATGGGTGCGATACATGCAAAAGTTATTAGTGTGTGGACGTGGACGTTTACCTCACATGAATATGTAAATATACAACTATGTGTGTCAGTAGGTACCAACATACGGACGGTATACCAAAACAGTGTAAAGACAGCCTACGATGCAGAGTGATTACATTTAGTGGTTAATGTAATGTTGTTATACATTGTATATGTAGTGGTTACCGTTATTAAAGATAGAAGCAGCTGTTCATAAGCAGTGAGCTTTTATTCCCCCACAGTGAGAAGATGTGGTATGTATCAACGGTTGCATGCAAGGTCTGTGTAGTAGTCATCGATTAATAACAATAGAAATTATTGGTTACTAGTGATGGAAAGCGCTATCCAACAGCACGAATGCAAGTCCGTACAAGTACACCACGACATTCTACTTCACCTGTAATGCACATTAGTAAGGAACCCTTCCACATTTGGAATACAGATGGGAGCATCCGCTAAGTTTCATGCACAATGGTAGTAGTAGTAGCCTTTACGCTCACTGTCAAATAAGGAGAGCAAGTGGTGGTGTCATGTAAAATGGGGCAACATTACTAGTAGTTCATCACTGCACCGTGAATAGAGTAGTAGTTGACGGCATGCCTGTGTGTAATGAAAAAAACACCAAGCAGCTGTTGATGATTATCGTACTTACAAGCTGATATAAAATCTTTGCTTACAGGATAGGTCCGTACCACTTGTGCATGAAGGAACAATGGATTACTCCAAAACCAAAAAGTTGCTAATGCTACACCACACAGGAGCACCTGCCCCGTACACGAACTGATGGATGGTTCATGAACGTAGTAGTAGTTGATTCTGTGGTACTGCCTCACAAGAACGTAGTAGTAGTGGTAGTACACCGGCGCCGGAAGAAACATGATCCCCCATGTCTAGCGAACGTTGGTTGCAGCATCCAGGACGATGGTGTTGGTGTAGTAGTGCAAAGAGACATAATATTACTAGTCGTGCTGTTTCTGCGTCGCAAACTGGCCATCCGAGTACACTCCTATAAGTAATGGCATGGTATATAAAAGGTTTTGAAAAAGAGGAGACAAATCGGTGAAGTTAACAACGTAGAGCTCATGACAATGCATTATTTGTATATGTGTACAACCATGTCCACGAGCAAGCCTGCTGTTGCACAGTGTTGAGAAAACACTCACAGTGACATCGTGATTGCGTAAAACAATACTAATAGAA
>JAGDQP010021211.1:0-32084 GCA_022664845.1 Lepisma saccharinum | reverse complement strand
AGTCTTTCGTTTACGAACTCTATATTCTGAACCGCCTGAAGGATACTATTCTTAATGAGAAACCCTGTTCCGAAATCGTGAGACTGTGTTCCTTCGTAGTAGAAAGTGTACTTGCCCTGTGGGATACTATCTTGACCCTCCCACCGAACTTCTTGTATCGCTAATATGTCTAGCTCGTACTTTTCGGTCTCGTGTACCGCCACCTGAAGAGCGCCCGTTTGGTATAATGTTCGTACGTTCCACGTTCCTATTCTAAGGTCTTTCTTAATCCTGTTCATAGAGCCCCCTGAAGCAGTCCCAGCCCGGAGATCCGAATGAGGGACTAGTTTACCTCCGGAATATTTTACCCCAGGAGAATCCATGAACCATCTGTTACTATTTCTTGACATGTTTTAGCGGTGTAGAGTTGTCAGCTCTACGACCTCGCAGTAAAGGTAGACATTCAAGATGTCGCCCTCTGTCCATCTCTGAGCCTTGCCGATGTCATTCATCTTCAGCCTCAGAGTGGTAATGGTGATGCTGCTTCCCCTCACCATGATATTTTTGTTCGGGATTATCGTCCCCTAGCCTTTGTAGATCCCTCTACTAACTGCAAGGCAGCAGTACTGGTTTTGGTCCGCCCCGGAATATTTCCGGTACCCACCATATCTGGTCGGCATTCCCCTATCCGCCACCTGGGGAGGCGCCTGGTGGAAGACCAGTAACTCCAATCAGGAATGCTTTGCTCTTACATTACTAAATGTTATAAAACCCTTTTTTTAAATTCAGAGCTCAGAGGCCACGATATGCAAGGGACATTAAAATATTTAAAAAAACGATTTGTTGAGCTTTCATATATAATCGAAAATGTATGTAACCTAAAATATGGATATAAAACAGATTACATAATTATAAACTGTGAGCTCCAACTTTTTCTAAGTTTTCAATGTCAATTGTATCATTTTGTTTAGAAGTCTCTCGATGAGATATTCAAAATATTTCTTTTAAACATTTATTTTCATGTATATATGTATGTATGTACGTATTTAATATAAACGCATATAAATATACAATTAATTGCAATTAGTAATGAAAGGCTTTTGCTTGATATTTTGCACCAAAGTAAGAGCATAAAACATTTAGAGCCTTAAATGTAGACATTTTGCAATAAATTCGAAAATCTTAATTTTAATTAGTACATTGGAAATTGATCTTTCTCTCTTTATTTATTTATAATTTACAACAGAGATAACCTCCTATTATATAGGGTTGTACGACGTAAACAAGATCACTGAAAATTACAAAAAAAATAAGGATTACTTGGTGATTAAGCAAAAATATAGGAAGGGAAAAAATATTAAATAAAAGAAAACAGAAATATAAGGGAACCAGCAAGGTAAGTTAAAAAAACAAAAAATTAGAAAACAGACACATACAAAATATGCTATGACAGTATATGGATTTTAAACGTTAAAATATTTTAAATACAAAAAAATCACACATTTTCCCATCTGTTAGTTGTTTCAAGGTTCAAGGTTGTTTGGTGGTCTATGATTTAATTCTTTGTTGAATTTTGTGATGCTATTGTAAACCGTGCGATACAACATCAATTTTGAAATTGTAAATTATAAAAATATCTACATTTAAAAATGCTATTTCAACATTAAATTAAAATGTTTCTATAAAATTACTATTTTCGAAAATATTGTTAACCTTCTTATACGCATATATTTGTACATAATACAATTAGTCTCGTTGATTTTGAAGCGATCTAAACGATATGGCATTTTATTAGTCTATCGAATTCTGTAGTAATCGATTATTAACTTTATGTAGAACTTTTGAACTGTTTGACAGATTTATTAATGGCAAAATAATCGTTGTGGATATATTTGAGAAAGTCAGATAATAGTTTTATTAGCGTTGCTGCTAAAAGAACGTCAGAGTATTTTTTTTACTTTAATTTACGTTTCTTAAAGTGTTGGGGCATTGTTGCAATGAAATAAGGTAGCCTAGTATAATTTTATACTTTTCATATTTTGTAATCGTTTTATATTGAATTCTTTCATTATAAATTTAAAATTCTTTGCTATCCTGCACTGATTGTTATGCCCATATGTCAGATATCGATACATTGAAAATCCTGCCATTAAATATAAAACCAATTCCTTTATTCTATTCATTATAATTCAGTTTTCACTGATTCTTAAACCACTCTGATGTGCTCTGTTTACGAGATGTAAGATTCACGTTTCCTTCAATAATATTTTGTGTTTCTGTTCTATTGAATGTACAGCAACGGGTAACGTTTCTATTAAACTGTACTTTAGAGCTCCAGTGTGTTCTTTCCTAATTACTTTCTGTGTAACATCCTGAAAACAGACTAGATAATACAATGATTCTAGTATAAGTGGAAAGTGAATTGAATGACACTAAAAAAAGTCTGCTACAAATCTTTATTTGATGTTCATGTGTACGCAATGCTAAACCTGAACATTCAAAACGCTCTTCTGTTAAATCAAGAATATGGACAAAACACTTTCTTTTCCTATGGTCTTTATATATTAGTCCTATAGTCTTCATATAATGGTCTAATTATAGAGGTAACTCTGCCAACTAAACCTAACCTACGAAACAATATTGAAGCCGGCAGGACGATATCAGAAATCAACCATTCACTTGGATAGTAGAAACGAAATACAGTAAAAAGTTGTATTAAAGAGGACATCTGTATGAAGAGTTCTGATACTTTTTGATATAAAGGAACCTTATATATTTTTTGCATTAGTTAAATTTTGAATCTTATAACTGTTGCAAAATAGGCTTCATGTAGTATCATCATAGTAAATGTTCTCGTTTGAAATACAATATGGTATGAGATAGAATCTCATTGAAATATTGAATATATTTGTAACTGAAGGGAAAATATGAACATCATCGAACATAATTTGTACAATAACGTGAAAGAAACTAAAATCGTTATAGAAAAACCTTTAGCCAGAAGTAACTACTTTATTTTTCCTTGAAAATTAAATTAAATGTGCGGGCATGTAAAAATCAAGGAATTGTAATGTTCTCTTTATTCCTTTTTTTCCTGATATTTAAGTTTTAAAGAAATAGTTTCAGTTGGTTGTTCACAAAAATGAACTGAATTAAATTCACGAATGATTATGTAACGATTTGAGATTGAGAGAACAGGATAATTTAAAAGCGTCTGAAGTTATCAAATTATATTCTATATAAATATCATCACAACTTCTAACCAGCGCGCGCACTTGGAAGCCATCGCAAACCAATATTCCATATTTACTTATGAAAGATGTAACCAAGTTCAAGGTACATTACGATTCGTTATGAGATTTATGTTTCTTTTACAACACTATATATATATATATAATATAACAATACTTTATAGCTATCGAGAAATACCTAACTATTCAATGAAAGTTTCAAGACAATCACAATATAGCTTAGAAGAAACGAATGACATGAAAAAAATATTTTTCCGGAGTTCTTTTTGACTCACACCAACTAGTGCAACAAACTGTAACAAGAGAAACTATAAGGGAAGAAATTCGGAAAAGTTTTAACAGATACTTTTGGAAGTGTTCCAAACAAGTTCATGTTTTTCTAGTTGTTTGAAAATCCTCCAATTTTCTCCTGTTTCTCGCCTAGTTTTTACTTTCTCTCTTTGTCTCTCTCTCTGTGTGTGTGCACAGTTGTTATAACGGAAATTAATCTAAAGGAATACTAATACACCCCTTTTCTTTATTTCTTAAGTTCTTATATTGTTACCCAGTTACAGAAGGAACTTACAAATCTTGCTGAGTGACAGAAATAGTAATAACAGAGTGAAGAAATTGTGTGTTTTAGTTTCTGAAGAGAACAATTGGTAAATTAGAAAGAGAAGACAAGTGGAAGAGAAATTAAGTGGAACAGTATTTAAATCTTGAGAATGGTATAAACCGAATACCGTAAATCTTTATTTAATTCATAAATCATGTTGCATTACTTATAACTTCTTGGCATTGTACACTCCAAGTCTGCCAATAGTTTTTCCTCGAAACTATGTGGTGAGGAAGAATATTAGCACAGCTTCGACTTTTTCTTGGCCGCTTTCAATGAAAATTAAGATTAATCCTAGATTCTAATAGAAGTGGAGATAAATTTAACACTTTTCGAGTGTGAATGTGAATAAGGAAATAAATCTATTTTGGGTTTTAACTTTCTTAACGTATTTCTGATACTATTACTAACACTTTATTTTCAGGATACTCATTGTGTTCTTCATTCGACAAAACCCGACGATTGTTTCTTTAACTTTCTTGCTGGCATTGTCGGCGGATCTTCTTCGGTGTTAACGTACATTTTTTCATATAAAAACAACTTTATAGTATTGTTGAATTCAATCCAAGTGTACCAATCAAGGATGTTTTAATATTAAAACATCCTTGGTACCGACACATATCATAACATTATAATTTTACCCATTGTTAATCGTTTTCAATTTTTTACTTGTATTACATTTTTAAAACACCTTTCTCACTTCCTGATTGTAATATTAGATTTTAAAGTACTTTCTAGTTGCCATTAAGTAGGAAGCCTCTCGTCTTGTTCAGGAAGTTTCGAAGTTCCGAGTTTCAAAGTTTCAATTTGACAATTATTCTAAGTCCAAAATATTATCATTATTTTCTTGTATGCTGTAAATACGTCTAAACGGTGTAGCAGAATACACTACGAAGAGCTGACTAATGTTCTCCTAACGACACATTTCATTAACTTCCATTGAAAACAATTACTCATTGGCAAGGCTTAGGTAGTTCTGACTGGAGACATGCAACGAAATGCTGTCTGTGGTGCTTCTGAGGTAAAGCGTTTCGTTAATTTCGACAGCTCCTGATCCTAACATTACAGTGCTTGACATTCTCAATAGTTACTCTATATTTTTTACATAACTTTTCATGGCAATATCGATTACTTTTTAAAAACAGAGGTTCTTTGAGTTTTAATAGCTGAAAATATGTCCCTATATTTAGGCTAAGAATCCGAAAAATTCGCAGAATATATAATATCTGGTATGATATTAATGTAACACGTAATATAATATCTAGAAATAACTTTACACATTTAGTCAGAAGTTTAATCCTATTCGTTGGTTAAGTTTAGTTGAAATTAATCAGATATTTAGGTTGTTAAATTTGGGAGTGGTTGTAAGATATGAAGCATAGATTATTATTTAAACATTTAAGTCATTTTAGACATGACAAAGAAAAGGTTCTTTCCTTTATCGGGACGGTTCTTCCCCTTCTCATGCAATAGATTATGCTGGGTAAAAAATGAGATAGAGATATCGAAAAAGTTTCAGGAATTATGTAATAACATGTTTTGAAATTAAACAAAAAACCTATAGTGGATATAGTAGTGTAATTAATACTGTATATGAATGCTTTATAGAATACTGTAATTGAATTTTTAATATCAGAAACCTTACATATCCACGCTCTTTCTTTATTACTTATCCTGATTTATTCGTAATTTCACAAATGCTTACGTTCGTGCGAAGTTCAGAAATCCCACATATTTGACCATATTTAATAGACCCCTAGGCGTGACTCATACAAATAAGAAACAAATCATACCAACAATTATGTAAGAAAATAGTAAAACTGTGATTGAAGTATCTTGAAGAAACTTTCTGTTTCATCGATTAAAAAAAAGTGTTGTTTTTTTGTCTTGAAATGTCTGCCTCAAATGGCATGTTCGTGTTCTCAAATTTACGATTTAACAGGCAAAAGATGATTTCGTTTTTTTGAATTTTTAAACGTGGAAATGCATTCAAAGCTAAGTGCTTTATTATTATCAATATAGATTTTTATGGCTATTTCAGATTGGTCAACTGTAACTGAAAGATAGAGATATGCAGATAAGTTTTCCGTCAATAAACTCAGTGATTTGCTTCTATAAAATGGACTTCTAAAGAATTAAAGCGATTTAAAAAAATACACTGGAAAGCAAACGTATAATGATTACTGTTTTTATTACTGTTTAAAACTGTTCTAGATAGAAATTAAACTAGCCGCAGTGAAGCAGCCTAGTGATTAGAACTTTGTGATCTTTAGATATAACGATATTTATAAATTGCTATCGAAAATAGTGCAAAATGAGAAATTGAATGTAAACTAAGTACTTGTTTTATCATAGCTCAGACATCAAGAAGTGCTTTAATTATTATGTATTTGCAACACTGCAATAACAATAATTTTTTTAAACAATTTAGTTATTTTTCTTTCGAAACGTAGTTTAATAGTTTTGAAAAGTTAAATTGTATTTTCTATTTTTCTGTTGGGCGTTTTTCAATATCAGTTACCCAATAAAGTACAAAATGACAAATCTTTGGTAAAATTATTGTTGAAAGTTAGCAACACTGCCTTTCGTTTCTTTATCTGTCAGAAAGTTTAATAGGCAACAGTTAAATGTAAAACAGAAGTCCCTTAAAGTGTATTCATAAAGTTTCTGCTTACTTTTCTCCGTATGAGATATCTTAAATCTACTACTACAAGAATACCAGTACGACATCGTTTGACACAAAACCGAAAATGATTCATCAAAATCGGCGCACTTGGTCAAGAGTTATTACCTGACAAACATTACTAAAACATACAAACATATTGAGAAACTTCTTTGTTTTCAGATTCAATTAAAAGAGTGATTATTTTCTCTTGTTTCAAAATGATTTTGTGATATTGCCTGAGAGTCAAGAAAATGCAATTTCTCTACAACAAGGCACGCATCTCGAAGAGGAGGTTGTGAAGTATAACCCGTTACTATCTCACGACTTTGTATCTTTTCCCTATCTCCCTCCTGGATCATTACTTCGCTGCTGTCTATTCTGCCGCGAGAGATTGTATGCGGACGTAAACTCAATTAAATATAAACTCTCTCACACGGTTTTCATCCAGAGAGAGCTCGCATCATCACGCACAAGTGTGCTGAGTCATTCCCTCAAAGTTGGCTTGTGAAGCAGCTAGAAATAGCGCAATTCCAGAGTTATTTTTTATATCTATATACGAATAGTTAACCACATAATTTACCTTCTAATAATTCAAATGATTAATATAAATGTGTAAACAATTTATTATATTAGAATTGAATTAAAGTTTCTGAATACGACAGGTATAAGTCAAGCTAGAATGTACAAAAAGCTTCAAAGTAATAATTAATGGTAACATGAAATGAAACAAATAAAGAAGAAAGTAAATGAAAGTAGAGAAATTCCGAAATTACTAGAAGAATATATACTAATCATAACTAAAAGATTTCACAATTTCATTGGTAAAGCTACATATAAACATATATATGTTGTTGATGACCTTACTGACGTAATTTAGGAAACCCTCATTCTCCATATAGGGAACTTTGTGATAATATTGGTTTCTACTCTTTTACAGGAGAGAAAACCATTATTTTTAATTCGTGTCGTCGGTAAATGATAAACGATAGCAAAATGTGGATATTAGATCCGAGCATTAAATGTAATTATGAATGAGGTTATAGAAAGGAGATAATTACTTCCTGGTTCGAGTATAAAACTATCTAACTTACTTTATGACTTACGAAACTCGCAAGTCTATCGCCGCAGTAACAAACTATTATTCATCAAAATTTTGGTCGAGCATCAACATATTGAAGTTTCTCGTCAAGTTAGATGAGGATTCAAATGTAGGATAAATATCCAGATATCTTCTAGGTGTGATATCTTAAAACGCTTTAAACTCTTTCAGTAAAGGTAGATTGTGATGCAGCATAGAGATTACAAATTAGAAATATGTAATCTAGCTGTACTGTAATTCATTGTTATTACTGTCATATCATTGTTCAACACTTAAGCTAACCTATTTATTTAGCCTACGATGACACAATCGGGAAGGTCATTGATAAATAGAAAAAGTAATACAGATACGAGGTTCCAACCTTGAGGCACACTGGATAACGCATTAAACTCTATTGATTTGTGCTCTTTATATAGAACTCCATCCTTAGGTGTGATGAAAAGAGTTCTATCAAAGAAAAAAACGCATATAAAATATCAAAGTTTACAAAGAAATATATCATGATCGCCAGTGTCAAACGTGCGAGGAAATTCCATGTATATCTATTAGGCATAAAACCGCGTTGATAAGAAAAGAAAGATGATTTTCCATGTTAAAAATCCGGTTTCTCTGTCAGAAAAGCACTTCGGAGGGCATTTCTAAATCCTCAGAGACATTTATAATCCTTGTGTACATAAAAACTAGGCTGCATGCCTTGTATTAGTACTTTGCAACTGTCTCGAGATATTTCTCGCGGTCAGTGGAGTCACTTCATGAAATAAACACTAGTTACGTTCATTCTAAGATTTATTTTGATTTTGCTACGGTAAGGAAGAATAAACAAAAACAAATTATATAGTTTAAAACTTTAGCTAATGCATAACGTTCAGCAGTAACTTTCACCAACAATGTTGTTATCATATTGAACTTACTGAAATTAAGTTTAAACTCAAGTAACTCTATTGAAGAGGGAAAGGTTGAGGGAGAATTACTCTCTTGAGGAATGGTGGACAAGAGGTAAAGGGAATGAATTTATTTAATGGCTTTTAGAAGCAGAGAGAGGGGGGGGGGGAATCAGATGGAGCCGATGTAGAGATGTCTGGGTCAACTCTGGACTAAAGCCAATCGAAAAGATCTAAAGTGTTTAGTCTTCTAGAAGTAAGGCCGCTTTACTGATTCACAAACGGGTGGGGCTGGAGGATAGACACAATGTGGAAAGGGAGAAAGAGTACTGTTAATCCCTTCAACTGGACCACAGAGATTTAAGGACTCCTCGTTCCACTCATTCGAAATCCGGTAATCTATCAATGGCTTCCTGAATCAATGAAAAGTGAGAGCGAGAATGTTAGGAAAGTAAAAGAAAAAGACAGTTTTCGAAAGTTAAAGCAAACCATCAGGTTAAAGACGACAAAAGCAGATCGCTCTTTTGTTTAGCTTGTTAAATTGGTTCTTTAAATAAATGTATGTAAAGTTCATGACGATTTTTTTTATTAATAAAATGTGTAATTTAAATATATTTAATCTTCCATACGAAAAAATAACATTTGTACTAAAAGAGTTGTTAGATGTTAAATTCAAGTAGGGAAGGCTAAAATTGTATATCATTTCTTATATTTTTGTCATTTTTTATTAAAGAAAGTAATCAATTAGTCTCCTGGAATCGATGTACCTATTTTATCCATTTTAATATTCAAATGTTTAAGTTTGTAGAAAAGCATGTAAGCACAATTGCAGACTCAAAAATCGTTGTTTAGCATTTCAAGTATACTAAGACAAATGGATCTAGTAACATACCTTTATCAGAACAGTTTCGAAAATTAAAAAAAAATATATATCTATATCTATATCTATCTATATATATATATATATATAATTTATTATATTAACATGAAAATATTGAAAATAGACAATACAATCTTCTGCCCTAATGGTTCACATCAAGAGCTTGTATGTTTATGTAGAGAAGACACTTTCAAAATAAGTACTAAGCTCTTAATATAAGTAATATTCTTAAAACACATCAAAATATGTATCCAATTTGTAGCTTCTTTCATATCAAGTCCGCATATCTTCCGATTACTTCCCTCAGATCTTGATTTGTTTCCGAGCACGAAAACGAGAGAAAGCTTTAGGCGAATTTATGGCTACTTTCTACTTTCCTTACCCCCAAAGTTGCGCACGTCGAAGTACATAAATCTACAGATTTCAGACCAGTTTACACAGCCAATAGCAGTAAAAGGTAAATAAATAAAATATACTATAATCCTTTAACGAAATGCAATTAATCCTTTCCAGAAAATCGAATGTCTAATTTTGTAAGGAAAAGTATGTTACACGCATATTTTTAGTTTTCAACGATTATCCTTGGTATATGGTGGGGACGTAGCTGTCCTGTGTGGGCTGGATATCTTGAGTTTTGAATTTTATAACAATACTTTCCAAGTTAGGCTGGCTTTTCTTGCAAGCGCTAGTCAAGTGCTTTGCTTGCCATTTCTATGAGTACCAAATAGAAACTCATGTTATAGATAGAACACGCACTTAAACTCGTGTTTTAATTGGCTATTCAGCCAAATCGCAAGCAGATGACGCGGCAATCGCCTGTATGAATAGCCAACCTTAGAGGTTTCTTCTAATTTCTTTGAGTTGCAAGGCGTGATAGAATCATTAAAAAAAATTATTATTGTCGGTTTTAATCTTTCTACTTCATACACAATAACTAATAACATTATCTCAAGTTTTGTGCTCAAACTCAATCAGTGCAAAGAAAAAGGTCCAAATAAATACTTTAAAGTTTCAATAGATACTGAAATTAAGTAATAACGTTGCAGTGTTGGTATATTGAAAGGGCAAGAATCAAAAACAGACATAATCTCGAGAAGTGACTGAGTTGGATTGCATGTATGTGTCGACGATAAAATGAAAAGGGACGTCTCTTTTCCTATTTTTTTCTCGTAGCAAAATTTGTAATGCTCGACGGTTATAGATTTCCAAGTTCTGTTCCAGCCAGTGTGTATGCTGGTCACATTTTTAATCTCAGCAGGCGACAAAAGAGACAGCAATCTTGTGACCGTAAATCGAAGTCCTGGTTGTTTCTTTCTTAGCAGCGTAATTCTAGTTACCTGGAGGGTCTAGTGAAACTTTCAAGAGAAATACTTCGTTGCGTAAAGGAGACAAAAAAAAGCGTAAAGTGGACAAAAACTCAAATTAGAAAATTAAACGTACACTATTGCTACAACCACTACTTTTCATAAATACAAGTAATTTGTACGTACATACGGATTAGAAAGGAAATTATACTATTAGTGATTGTAAATATAAGACAAAAGAAACAAGGATGGTAGATTTTTAAATGCCTCACTACTTTGGAATATGATAAGTTTACATTTATAATAGATTGTCTCAGATTGTATTAGCTGGAAATACGCTAACCACTAAATTATATTACACACGTACGCCAAAACATACACATTATTTTTTTGTGACGTACGAATATATAGCATATTATACAGAATATTCTAGCTTTTCAATCTCTCTTTTTCTTCTTCATTTATACGATGCCCACATGGGAAGTATCCCTATTTATGATTGGTCCTTGCGTAGTTGCATTGAATTTTCTTTTTTCCTCCAGTTTCAATTATTTTATTTTTCATTGTCTTTACATTTGTTTTTTTAGACTTATTTTCCTTCTCTGGACAAATAAAAGATTTAGCATGTTTTCCAAAACATAATATTTTTGTTAAGGATAAGTTTGTGGGAACTACTTTCTTGTGCTAATAGGAAATAATCTCGAAGCTTACCAGCCTGTGTCATCTGCTAGATTTTATGCACTGAATCCGCTAAATACGGGTATGCGTTGTAATTTCCAGTTTAGCTTATCTTTACAAACTGAGAAAGGACTTTTAGGCAAGTTTTCGTTTTTATGTTAGATAATAAATTTGAGGAATATCAGCCCACTTTACTTGTGACTCGCTGCGGTGTACGTTGTCTTCCTGCGACAGTAATTATTGCAGCATATCGTGTGATAATATAGTTTGAATATTTTTATGTTTATTGCAGGCATGTAGGAAGCCTATTCTGATTTCCGATTAGTTTTCCTTTACTGTTAGCTAAATAATGAATGATCGGCTACTTGTCTTTTTCTATATAGTAAGTTTTACCATCTTTGGAAATTACGTCAAATCTTTTTTTAGTACTAAACTATTAGTCTTATCAATGGTGAACAGACTTGTTTTTTTATAAAATGTTAACATCTAAGTGTGTGTAAACATGTATTATTATTATCCATTATATTAAGTTGACTGCTTGCATATATTGTCTATGTACATGGTTGAGTGGAAGAGAAGGCCTTTGTCGTCCTAACTCTGCCATGGAAAATAAGTCAATAAATAAATTAAACTGAGTACGAGTAAATTCCCCTACTCCACACATTGCATACGTATTTACAAATATTTTGACTATTAATAACTTGAAAACTACTGATTATATCTTAAAACTAATGTCACCATTTCATTTGCAAGAATTTTCTTCTTCAAACTGATATGTAATATCTTATATGAAAAACTCTCATTCATATCCGATATCGTGGATTTCAAGATGGCGGACATGCTGCTGTTATAGCGTGAAATGTTCGCCACATCTCACCTAACATCATGATATGATTATTGTTTTGATTATCGTTTTAGTTTTAAAATTAACAGAGAATTTTTTGAATTTTGAAAGATCCTTGTGGCTAGGGCTACCAACTGGAAATTGTCAAATGCAGAACAAAATTAAAACAAAAACAGAAGTTTTTTTTTCAAAAACATGCCGGCAACACTGAATATGTAGGAATAAAAACTTTTACTGGCAGAAGCACGTCGTGAAATGCGTAAACAGAAATTTAAAAATAAAGCAACTATAACTCATCCGCTTTTTGTTACTAAATTATAGAGTGCAATCTATCGACAGTTATACCAGCCACACACCATAGCAGATATTAAATAGCGACAAATTACCACTCGTGACCATCGAGTTGACCGTAAATAGCACAAACAATTTAAGTCGAGGTGTTATAACGTCTGCTCACTATATTTTTAAAATGCCGAACATTTTTTCAAGAAAATACTAAAACCGGCCTAACATTACTAGAAATGTTTAAAAGAAGGACATGTCCAGTAAAAATCGGATAGTTGGTAACCTCACTTGCGGCCAACTATGACCTTGGTTTAGTGGTAGAGGTTTACCGTTTAGCAGTGAAATTTTACTTTGATAGCTTCAGTTCGAGAAGTCAATTAATTTAATGTGCAGTTCCAGTAAATTCGTGTGTACGCCTATGGGCGTTTCCCTTCTAAGAAATAATCATGTAACCTAACTATATTTATTTGGCATTTTAATTTATTTTCCTTCATCATCTTTTCTAGTAAACTCATACTCTTGTTACCTAAATTAGCTTAACTAATTAAATAAATATCGGTTAACATACACATTATTATTATATTAATCTTAACGTATCAATATAACTAATCTAATCAAGCCTATTATAACATGACCTAACCATCAAAACGTTTTTGTTTAAATTGGAATGTAAATAATATGATAGATTGCATACAATCATAAAATTAACTTTTCAAAAAATTAACTAAATATGAAATATCATCTTTATATTATTTCAAACTCGTCTTCATAATTACCATAATCAAATCTACTTCATTGCCAATAATTTTAGTAGCTTAACGAGATCTGCGAAGGATCTATTAATATCTATCTCCACTTCTTTTTTGTAGTCCTTTTCAAACCAAGCTATCTATATATGTTTTCGGAATAAATACTTTGGATGTTTCAGTATATTCTCCTGTAATGAAACATGCATATCATTGTCAACGTTTTGATACTATCAATATCTTGTTCTTTCCTCGTTTATCTTATTCCTGGTCGTTTAAATCATCTTGTGTTAACAAATGTGGTTTACAGGATGAGGTACTTGCTCCACCCACTTCAGTAACTGCCTCAGGTTCCTACTCCTATTCTACCGTTAGTTGTGTTCGAGGTTTGGTTCTGGTAAGGCCTCACTGTGAGGAACTATCCGGTAGCACATTTGGATATTGTACTGTGTGTTTTGATTTACTACTTCGTCCTTCGTCTTGAAAAGGACGAAATAACAATCCAATGACTGATATTTTAGTTCACAGTAAAATTCGCATGTTGCGAACTATTTGCCCACTATGTCAAACGCTTTATGCATGTCAAACAGCATACATGAGGAGACCAGTGCTTACCTAACTCTCCCAGGTTACACCAAGAATATAGCTAATATATATTTTTTACACTATGGTCGTCAGATTTCGCTGTTGCGATTTAAATATTAACTCCCACACACAATTGTTCTTTGGGTGATTGACGCACTTCCTTGGCATCTTTCTACCGTCTCTAGCACAGTACATTATCACAGAACTGTGAACCACTAACAAGAATAGTACACTGCTACATTCGTGCACTATTGCTGCCTTTAAAGCGTGTTACGCTGCCTTCCTGAGCAGTCTGCTAGGTGCAGCCACATACCGTCATCACAGCTAAACTGTGGGTCCAAGCACATATTTGCCTTTAGGGTGCAAGGTTATATTGGACGCACATTCACCCTTCCGTGTGTCAAACTCGTGTTGACCAGTGTAATAAGGTAAAACACAAGATAAATGTTGATTCTAGTACTAGAAGTGCAATGAAAACAAAAATTAAAGAATGTAACGAAGATTACATATCGACAAAGAATCATTCATGCAATAAAGGATATCAAGACAGTAACAGAAGAGTGACATTAGGAAAAGTAAGCCCAAAGCCTTGAACTAAACATTATATTGAACTTTGAATAAAACATTATTCACTAAACAATTTAGAAAGACGTTTAAAAAATATGGAAACGTGATATGAAGAAGGATAGGAACATTAGCCGGGAAGAAATGCATGAAGGGCCAAGTGTAGCAAAGTACAAGTAAGGAAAGCAATATCAGAAGTGAGAATGAAACGGAAAGAGAACTAGAAACAATATAGTATGAGTAGCATAGCATATTGACAATGCACCCTAAATGGTAGTTTAAAATGCAAAATAAATTAATAAATATTTTTCTTTTAAAAAATGCAAGACCACATTGAACGGTGAAAACTATTCTTTTTAAAATGATGGCATTATGATAGAAATTGTTAGCAATTCAGTCTCTTTACGTGGAAACAGTAATCACATGTTTTAAAATTCTAGTGAGGTTGAAGTTCTGCGGATGTTTCCTTGCATTAGATTCTCAAGTTTGGTTGAAATCGGTTCTATAATTTCCTTGTTATACTCAAATTAGTGTTTAATAATTTAATATCGTTCCGCCCATTAAATTCATTTTATCTTCTTTCATTTAATATCGTTACTATGGAAATAGAAAATAATTTAACATTCGAATAGGATTAATAAAAGATGGTCTACGCTACTGCTCTTTCAACTAAAGAAATGCCATATGTGTAAAATGTTGACAGCCTAACCAACATTTCATTGTACCGTTTTGTGAAATTTACTTGGAACTGGATCTTAAACATATTCTCCTACATCATTACGTGAAGTTTCTCTGCAAGGGAATCAATCATTCCTATATGATGCTTGAATATGTGTTTATTAATTCAGTCCTGTCACCATGGAAACGGTAAATAGTACAAACGTGCAATGTAGTTCAAGTTTTAAAAGATAAACCCTATATACCACATTTGAAACAAATTGGTCTAACTTTTTCACGTGAGCCATGAATGTAAGTTTTAATGATTAAGCCGCGCTACCACGAAAACAATAATAATGTGAAAATTTCGGTCAGCCAAAACATGGAAGGTCGTACGTTCTATCAAAATACAAATTTTAGGGGCAATAGTTTCAGTCGTTCTTAGGTAATGGGTGAAAATGTGTGTTTTTTTAAAATACTGTTACTCTGGAAAACGTTTCGTCAATCTCAGATCTCATAAACATTCTCTAGCAAAAGCACTACACTGTGCGAAAATTGGTGACCATCGTCCCAGAAAATTCCGAGGACTTTTATTTAAAAAAAAAACGAACAAAACACACGAAAGCTCCGCAAACCATCTCTCGCTCATCTCAATAAAAATTCATAATTTACTCTAGCGTTCTTCTCTAAAATCTAGTAACAACACATTTTAAAGTTTTCCAGGAACGAGTGTTTTTTCTCCTTTACCTCCCATATCTTTGCATTAGTTACTAGGTTTCATCCATCTGTTTTTTACCTTTCATGAACACGAAGTTTTTTTTCCGCCAAATCCTTATACCAGTTGATGAAGTGAAACGTAGTAACAACACAACTAGTAAAATTTAATTTCCTCCCAAAACGATACGTGGTCTCTTTTTTTGTATTTTATGAGGTATAATTATTTAGTTATAGAGAGAGTGGAGAGGTTATTGAAGGAACGAGAGAGAGAGAGAGAGAGAGAGAGAGAGAGAGAAGGCCAAAGATAGACAGAGAGACAGACACACATGAAGAAAGAAGGAGAGAAAATAAGAGAAGACAACGCAGATGAAAGAGGAATTTAGCAGTACGCTTTCACAGAGAAACATTTATGCTGACTTTTATAACCTTTGGTAACATGAAAACTTAGTGAACCGTACATTTGTACTCTTTGCTACATGTTCAGATTTCCACTTTCTCTGTATATATATTTTAACTTTTCATGTTTGCAAGTTAAACAGAGCATTCATGCAATTACTATACATAGGAGTAGCAATATTTAAGATATAGGAATCTGCTGTGAAACATGAAAGTAGTATATTTTTGTTGAGCTTAGATATGAACAATAATTCCCGACCCTACAATATGTATAATAAGATAAATATCATGGAAGAACATTTGGATTTCTGTTTTAAATTATTCTTTAACAAAATGTAGAGAATTGGGTGAAATGTTATTAAAGGCTGTGGCTACGTGCACGTCCGACGTGCACGGTATATAGCGCTTATGTACACGTCAAGAGGTATTGACGTCACAATTTTCGTAAACAGCACTTTGCGTATGCTGCCCACCGCTAACCGGGGACCGCGGCTAACACTGCCCAGCTCCCTTCAGACGCACCGTGCCCTCCTTGCAGACCGAGCGAAATATACATTCTTAGCTTTTAGTGGCCTTTATTTGGTATATTAAATCATTACTTTTATTACATTTTCTAATGCACATATACATAAAAAACGTTAATTTATTTTTTAAAAATGTGAATGTAACCACCTCCGGATCAGTTTCCCGATGCACTAACCACTGAACTAAGCTGGATGCTGGCCGAAGAAGCGCTTGTCTGTGTTACTTGTAGTTCACGCTCTGCGCCTGCGCTACAGTGTATGTTGACGTGCACGTAAGCGCTTTATACCGTGCATGTCAGCCGTGCGCGTAGACACTCCCTCTATCATAAGTTTGCTCACGAAGAAAAACGAAATCTTTTGCTTTTTATCTATCAACTAAACAGTTATTGTATATGATTGTACTGCGTGATTGACGCATTATATATTTTATATATTGAGTTACAGATTTGCATTTCCAAAAAGGAAATTACAAACCTATAAACTTACATAAAATTTATTTTGATTTGTTCGGGTGCAAACCAAAACACAAATTTACTACGAATGTATACACACACAATATGGTTTAGATTGAATCGCATGTGGACGTCAAAGTATTTTAAATCCAAAATACTGTAAAAGCTGAAAATGCAAATATTGCAGTCATTATTGTTGTCTGTTTTAGCCAAATAAACAAATTTATAATATTTTAGGCAACTCTGGAAACAGAGTTTTAGCAGGATTTCCAATTCTGGGAAGGGGGGGAGGGCCAAAGCAAAATTTGAGGGGAGGTTTTAAAAGTTTTGTAGGATTTCTATTAATTGTTAACCCAATTTTTTAATTCGGCTGAGGGGATGTTCGAGAATTTGGGGGTTATAATCCCCATTGCGGAGTCTTGCAGGATTTTTGTTTGAATAGAAAGATATTAACATTTGTTTTACAAAAGAAAATAATCAAAAGTACTGCTTTGGGCAGTCACATGTAGTCTTCGTAGCAGACTAATTAACAAAACATAGAGTGAAACAACTTGTAATGGCGGGATGGGATGAAGAGGTTGGCGGGGACAGAAAAGAAGCCATTAGAATTCATGCCAGAAATACGTGTACAATGCTCCAGAAGCTCCGATAACAATGGGAACAGAACGTCATGATTAATTGTTATATCTGTGTATGTATTGTATATACTGTTGTATGTAATCCAGATCACATAACATGAACACAACAGACAGTCGTGAGGTATGTCCAATGGTCTGGGGGGAAACGATTCATTGCAAAACTTAAGAGAGATAACACTAGCTTTGTTAGGAGGATGAGTTCAATGTAACTGTATTTAGTCAGAGTAGCGCTTGAAAGAGAAAATTAAAGGAGAAATTTTGAGGTTATTCAAATGCAGTGTTTGAAAGATAAAGTAGTAAAGGTAATTATTAGTTTTCGCACGTGTCCTATCTTTTTCTTCTTATTAACTCAGAGTCAAGGTTTCTGGTGAATATGAAAAAAACAAATCTTAGCTTTATTTCCCAGCGTTTTGTTCTAGTTATAATCCTTTCACCAGAAAGAGAATAGGTAAATGATCAGTATTTAAATTTGATTTCCCAACATTGAATAGAAGGTAATACTGAACAATTTATCAATGTGCAAAATTTAGCTAAAATTTTGCAGTTTCCAAGGTCATTGAGGTTTCTTATTCAGTACACTTTTGCTAATAAAAAATCTGGAAAAAGGTTGGAGATAGTGTGACAAATGTTTAAATGAAAATTTAGAAAGTTTTAGCTTTGCATATCAATTTGTCATAGATGGCCAGACATATAACATGTTTTCAAATTAAAAGAAAACTTCAAGCCTACAAATTCTTGTTAAAACTCAAACATGGTAAAACAATTATATTTCATTAAGAGTTGTCGGCATAACAATAAACAAAAATGAGCAAATTGTGGAAAGAATACTCAATGTCTTATCAACTAGTGAAAACTCCACTATTTAAAATTCCATGTCCGTTACAAAGAATCCGGGAAAGACGTTATCCTGGTTATAAACATGTTAATGAATATCGAAAGCAATGGGAAAGTTACTATTCTATGAACCCAAATGAGAACTGAAACGATATTGAGATATAAATTTGGGACGAGGAAGAGCAGTATGTTCTAATTTGCAAGTTATAGATTGGAGTAAAAATTGCAGAATTCTTTGTTTGATTTAAATCCCTGGGATATGTTTATTACTACCAGAATCAAAAACATTTATTTTATTGCAGTCAGTGGTAAAAGAAGTGCAATATCATACACATCAATGTATAAAACTGATCTTCGTTTGTATGATGTGATATATTAGAACTTTTAAAAATATTCAAACGAGAGGGAAACATTCTGTAATTTATCAATAGTTAAAAATACAAAACTATACTACCTTGACTTATTACCAAGAGCAAAAGAAAACTGCATGGATTTGGGCATAATACAGTAAAAGAACAGTCACTAAATTCAAATTTTAGAGAAAAACAAAAGACGTTTTCAAGATCTTGTGGTTTTCCAACATACAACGTTCTGGACACACTATGGTATTCATGTGTAAAACTAAAACTGAACATAATACAATAAATTTTCATTTACATAAAAGTCGGAACTATCTCCTCTATGTGAATGTGAATTGTAAAGCAAACGTTTATTTACACATTCATAAATTATCTTAGAGGGAGATGGAACTGACAAATTTTAATGAATATACTCAAAATGTCTTTGGACAAACCAATTTGACTAGTAAGTATAATAAGTCAACTAAATGCACAAATTTTTTATAGTTTTTATAAAAAAATTCTATATGTCTTGAACAAAGGGATACATACCGGTACAATTATAATATAATAAAGTAATTAAATATTTGATTGTATAGCCCTACAGCGGAAACAAAATATAACGATTGTAAATACTTAAAAAAAAGAAATTTACGTCGTTTAAAAAAGCAGACTTGATTGAACTAAACACATAGTAAAATGATAGTAAGCAAAAGAAGAAACGTTGGGAAATGAATAAAGGATTAACTTATTTTCATGACATGTATGCAAAATAATACGACTTTCACACAGAAAAAAAAGCTAGCGTATAACATAAATGTTTATGTGCTTGATGCAGAATCATGACCAGGGATATAAAGTACCCAAATATTGCAATTCAGAAAAATAAGGAATAAAACACCATAATAAGAGGAAATATTTAGCGCAGAAATTAAATAAGAACGAAGAATTAATTTATTGCAATTAATACGTTTAAAATCATCAAATGTTTTGAACCAAGGGACCATTAAGTCTTGTTAAATATAAAAACAGCCACATCTGGGAGGTTAATACTCCGCTAAGCTGTGACATCTCAAAACAGGTAGAAATTCTGCACTTACCCAATATAAGTGACATAAAACTTATCTGAAAATAACAGTAATCGTTGACGCCACAGAAGAAAGCACACGGACAAAACTGCTTTCCCTCTTCCAACGTGCTGTAAATAGCCTTTCGAAACCGTATATTTGCAGGTGTCTCGGTACTCTAGGCGAGAGAGTATCGAATTTCTTAGTGGTAGGAATGGCTTCTATCCACGTTTGGGCCTATATTATTCTGATTTTCTTTCAAATAGCATTACTGTATAATAATAATACTCATTTATAAACTAATTATCCATTGAGCTTTTATAGGCATTTTGAACATTTTTTACATGTTTACGGACATACGATTAGCGTTTTTCTTTTGCCAGGGATGGAAAGACAAAATGTCTTGCGCGATATTAATCTCAAAAATGGAGAATACAAAAAGAAACACTGAAATCATAACCGTCAAGAAATTATTGACAAGAAATATACAATGTTGGATTATTTAGTCTCGCGAGAGTAAAGTTTCACTGATATACAGTTCTGCGCATGCGCATTCTATTGTGACATCGGTGATTCTTGCTGTCTGCAGACACTTAATTCGTAAGCCAATATTCATCTTGAATTGTCTTACAGGATTTACGTTACATGTATTCTTTTTAATGACATGCCTAACAGTGTCTAATACAATATGGACTTGTATATTCCATGCTTATTAATGACACGAGTAACAAATATTCTTCAATGAGTTTTTATTAGCGCACCCACATGAACGTTAAGTGGATAAAGGAAGATATAGGGTTTGTCTTTTCTGTTTGTCCCCCCTCCCTAGATCAAATATAAGTCCGACAGAGATGAGCCATACACCATTGGATTTGTAATGGCCTGAAATCGTGGAATAACCTATAACTTTGGCCCAAAAACTGGCAGGTTCTTTTCAGTCTCTTAGTATTCTCCATTTGTGTCCCTCCCAGATCTCAATAACTACAAGTCCGATAGAGGTAAGCCATACATCGTTGGAATAGTCATGGGCACCGGTTGGAAAATCTATGACTGACTCTAAAACTGACAGGCCGCGGCATTCGTTTAGTAATCTCCAGTTTGTGCCTATGACTTGGACTGTTTCTTTTGATACGTTATAAGATAAAGTGAATTTATACAGAGGCGCTTTGTCTATAATAGAATCATTGCTTAACTTGTCTCTGACTAGAAATAGAGGCTATACAATGGAGAAATCATAACAAAACCTTTTGCTATTTTGAATTACTAACTGCAAAACTAAATGTACACGTAAAAGAACCGAAAAATAGCTTTCAATAAAATTTAATTCTTCTCCTTCCTTAATTAAGCGTCAAACGAACATGATTTAAGAAAGGATAAATGAATCAAAAGCAGAAAAGAATTTGATTATGAAAGATATTCCTCCCGTGGATTTCCTAAAAAAATCTTTCTGCCGTGTTATTTATTTGAAAATCTTTTCAATTCCATTCAAACTGTGTAAAATGTATTTTCTCCATTGATAAGCTATATTTATCTTTTTTCTGAGTCCACTTATAAAGTAGCCTATTTACAATTATACAAATTGCAACTTCAAATAAAGATAAACGCATTCATCCGAATAATAATCACGAATTGCTGAACATGTATTCTTTTCCACAATACGCGCAAAAGTTTATGATTATGTAAAAGTTGCTCGTTTGAATTTACTTCTGCGTTTCCTTAACGCGTTTAATCTGCCTTTGATATTACTTGAGTAATATCAAAGTGGGTGGCGTAATTTTTGAGAATCAACATTGATGTACTAGAAATAATGGAAAAGAACTATCTCCATGCACACACATAGAATGTTAAATGCATCAGCATGAATTATGTTTATTAAGTACATTTCCCCTGTGTCCTGGATTGCACAATAGTGACTTCGTCTAACCTGTCTGGGGATGTAATTTCGACATTGATATTGTACCTTAATGTATATAGGAAACAGATGAACTTTAAACAACTAACTTGACTGACAGATCAGTCACCTCATATATGTATTAAACATTTCTTCTCAGAGACAATCTTTGATTATTTAATTTTCTTTGTGCGATATTCGGAAAACTACGGATCTAATCTATTTTTTTCTTTACCGTAAAGCAGGAAGCACCAATGATATTTTCATATCACATTTTTGCTTATATATTTGAGCGCTAATCAATACGTCAAAATAAGTTTCCTTCTATGATATTAACTTCTAGTTTGAAAATCGAGCAGCAGTAAATCTTTATTATTTATGGGCCATTCTAGTAACTCTTGACTTAGGACCTTCACTATTATATTAATCCACAATCATCCGTGCCTCTGGCGGGATTCGAGCCCGCGCTAGCCAAAGCCGCATTCCATTCTACATCCTCTCCCCTGCCTATTCCTAAAGATGCCTTAAGGCCATAAAATTTCCAACAGATTCAGGTTTCAAGTTTTATATTAGTTTTCCAGTGAGATAACTTCGTAGAAAGGACAAAAGCTTTGTTACTTGATTTTTTAATATAATAATAAATATACGAGGTTTGCACAACGTATCTTCGACTTCTTTGTATGAATTAGTATTTAAATAGACAAACTAGTGAGTTCATAGTAAATTTATGCATTTAGATTATTTAAATACACTGGTAAAATAGTAGAACATGGCAGAAACAGAGAAAAGGACAGTGAAAAGTAATGGAACAATGCTGCAGGTAGAAGATAGTCGCTTTCCCGAAACAGGCACAGGAGACCCACCCAGTAAAATTGGTAAATTCGACCATCGTTGCACACCTGTTGGGCATGGAATTAATGAGGTTGTTGATCCGTGTTTGAGATGTCTTTCCATTTAAGCAAGTCGATAAGAAGTTAAAAAATAATAATAATAATTTTCTGATTTGTAAATAAAGACTTATAGAACCACATAAAGCATGAAATAATGCTACAGGGGATAAATCAAAGTCCATGTTTGGTAAAACAATGGAATTAAACCAGAACCAAAACAGTTCAGTAGTTCACAATTATAATTACATTTCTGTCAACATTTTCAATTTGGTTACATCGTATTAATAATAATGTAAACGTGAACTTAAACGAGCAGTTCAATTTTACTCATATTTCATGAAGAGAAATCTTGTTTTGTTTCATTTTCTTTTTTCTTCTTCTAATAATAGATTTTCAACTAACAATTTAATAGCGATATTCGGTCGTATCCTCTTATCCTCTTTGCTACCAAAGTGGATAGTTTTAGATTTCAAACATTCAAATTCACGTAAATGTTAAAACGATCTTGTAACAGTTATATTAATATGTAACATTAGAAACTAGTTTATGGAGTAAAATCTATGATTATGCTCACAGAAAAGATTACGTATTAAAGCAGAATCACTGGGTGTAAATGTAAAATTTTGAAACTGAAGAAAAAATAGATGAAGTGATTACGTGATTTTCCGGATTCTTCAGGAAAGTTGGTTTAAGAGGTAAAGCTTGCTTCAAAGTACACCTAAATTGAAAAATAAAGACAATTTACAAAACTGGCTTTGGATAAAATTGTAACGTTTCGCTATTTTACAGAATGATTCAAATGGTTAAATGTGTACTTCTTAAGTTCTATGAATTGAAATTGAAGACCTGAATTGAAAAACATCCCAAGTCCACTATTTTTTCCAATTTTCATATTTTATCTATGTTTGAGAGGTTATCCACTCGCATAGTATTACGTCCTAACTCCTACTCAAAACCATTTTTTTAATGCAAAATAAGGCACATATGCAGTTTAGCGCGGCAGATCTGAGATGACGGTTTTATTTTGTACCCCAGATGCTTCTCCTTAAAATAAATCCATTTGTTGCCAGTGCACGTACAATGGAGAGAATATGGTTAAATTGTTTAAAAAATATTAGATGAGCACGGTTATAGCGTTTAACTGCTTTAAACTACGTAACTAAGATGCAATATATTTCATAATAAATA
Organism: Lepisma saccharinum; assembly: GCA_022664845.1. NCBI lineage: Eukaryota > Metazoa > Arthropoda > Insecta > Zygentoma > Lepismatidae > Lepisma > Lepisma saccharinum. Next base: position 8,136 of record JAGDQP010021211.1, on the reverse strand, counting down.
TTATTTTGTTAATCATAAAATATGTACAGCTACAGATAATCATTATTTAAAAAAATAATAAACTAAAACGTTATGACGCTTGCCGATAGATTGGTCCCTCAGGAATGTGAATTTCGTTTGTAAAGCGAAAACGTTGCTGGAAATGTCCAAACAAATTCTACAGAGAAGTTGTTTGCTATAAATATTCTATCCATTTCACTCTGTTTACTAAATAGTAAACTATTTACTACAAACTATAAATTTATTAATGTAACATCAGCAATGATTATCATTGTTAATTTTTTTATACAAATTCTTAAGAGAACGACCATAAATACTGGTGTGGGAAGGGTGTTCCAAAACAAGTTGTAGTAACATAATGTTATCCCATACAAATTTGCGATCACTAACTCCAAGTTTAATTGCTTTCGAAAAATTCGCACCAAAAGAGAGATCGATTGCCATTACTTTTACACTTTTCTCCATTGAAGGTTATCGTTTTTTTATTACTTGTTTCTGCAAGTTCATAATAAATTTCTTCAAAAAGTATCACCACTTGCGGGATCAGTAACTTTTACGTATTTAACTGGTTTATGTAACGAATTCAAACTCGCGAAGGGCGTAAGCCACAGTGCTGTTACCACCCATAAATCAATTTTATCTTAATAAATTCCAAATACTGCTACAGAGCACTCGTGGTACAAGTGGTAAAATCCCGGACTTCGAACCGGCGATAGATAGGTAATCAAGTTCGTACCCTGTAGCCGACTATCCTGACTGAGGCTTTGCAGGGTTTCTCAAAGTTTCTCCAGGCGAATACCGGAATGATCTGAACTAAGACCTTGCCGTTACCTTCTCCATTTGCTTCTCTACCCTATTCAGGCCTGAGCCAAAGATGCTTAAAAGCCATAACAAATTCAAAATCTCAATAGAATTCGTATGTAATTTTCTAAGATATTAACAACAACAAAGAAAGATATGGAAAGAAATCAACCCTGACAATATTTAAGGGGTACCATTTACTTGGTGTTACTGAAAGATACCATGCAAATCCTGTTATGGGCGGCTACTGGGCGAGAACTCGCGACCTTCCGAATGTTGAATGATCTCACTAGTAGTTTAGGTACGAACACGAACAACCAGTAGTAAGGCCATTGAATAAAAGAACGATAGGTTCTATAAGTTTTTACATTGCATGTTTTCTTAATTGGAGTATCTTGGTTCAACCATCTACAATCTGTCATGCTGAAGTGCATAAGTGCTCAAAAAGAACACCATGTAAGTCCGAAAAAGGAGAAATAGAAGATGAAAAAAGAAACATTTTTTGTTATTAAATACAGAAATGTATTAAAACAACTTTTGTTCACGGTTTTCTACTTTTTTTTTTGTTTTTACGTGTCATAACACAAACGTATATTATGTAAAGTAGTTAGCAACTACACTATTTCAAATTTACACATTGTTACACTATATTCACACCTACAATATGTAACGTATGTTAAAAAATAAAAGTTTACTTCATACATATACAAAATGTAACCAAATTTACACTTTGAACATGTAACAGTAGTTAACAAAACACAGTACTCGTTCCTGAATTGAAAAGCATTTCAAGTCCATTGACATATGTTTTACATTGATATTTCTATTCCACGCAGTTGAAACTTTCAGGTGGGATAAAAAAGAACATAAGACATCATCAAAACGCGCTTTAAAACAAAACCATTGAATATTGTTATGTTTTTTGTTCATGCTGAACAAATTACTCCGGTGGACTTGGGATGTTTTTCAATTCAGGTCTTCAATTGTGGACATAGGAAAGTTTGGTATTTTTTATTCTAGTAGTGTTATAAAACACATTTACAAGTTCAATACAGTTTAAAGGGCAAAGTTTCCTTTAAGATTAACGTGCTTGAAAAAGTAAATTTTGAATATTTTTGAGTCTTTTTTTTTTTGTATAGCTTCAAATCAGGTAAAATTGCAGAAATTCTACAATAATTTAAATTTCTAGCCCTTCTTTACAGGTAAAATTATATGAACGATGAAAAGTGATTTATTCATAATCAAAGCAACGACATTGAAATCAAGACAAAGTCATCTTCGCACGAACATTATACGAATGTTAAGTCATAAGTCTGCAATGTCCCTGACTGCTCCAAAAAACGAAAGTAGGTAGATAAAAAAGCAAACAAGAAGCCCGAAAGAAGTGCAAAAACGCAGAAAGTTGGCAAAAAGCCGAGGGCTAGAACACGAAGGAAAGGAATCCGAAAAGGGAGGGGAGGCGGAGACGCAAGCGAGAACATCCCGCAGGAAAGGAGAACACAAAAACTAATTTAGTGACCTAACGCAACTAAGCTCCTAAACTAGTACAAGGCTCAACACAGCCGCGCACTAGATAATATTAAACACGAAATTTGGATGAGCTCAACTGATTTGACTATTCCCTAATGATTGCTGAAACATTGGATCAAAATCAAACTTCATCTGCAATTACTTGCACACATTATACATAAATTAATACTTCGTGGACTGAAATAGTGAAAGGTTGGGAACCTTTCAAGTAATGCCACAGTGATGGTAATCTACCTGCATCATAATGAAACCCTTGGCACAAGAAATATCTGGTAAAAGTGTAATTTATTTTTACTTAAACATGACAAACGCAAGGCAAAAAGACTGATTGCTGAATTTTCTTGAAAAAAAAAAAAGTTTCCAAAGAGAATCTTTTGAACATCAAAATGAGCACTGAAGTTGTTTTCAATTTCATATAACAAAAAGGCGAATTAATTATTTACAGAATAGCACCGCCTAAGAACAGAGAGAAGATTTCAAATACTTATACTCCAAAAGATTAGGTTAATTTTACTTTCCAAACGTGGTACACATTCTATACCTTAGCCCAGTTAAACCAAAATTTCCACAACTACTGAAGAGTAACATTTCTTTCAACGAAAATATTTATTTACAATATAGCTACTGGGCAGCAATTTACTTGGATATTTTTAAAAACATTGTCAAAACATTTCGTATGTAATTTCCATTTTGCAAACTTCACACAACCTAACTTGTGCCAGAAGCCGAAAAACGATGATTTGGTATAAAATGGGGGGAAAAGATGAAACTTTCAGCACTGGTACACTGACATGTATAGAGCACGAAAATATGTGATAGACATTCCAAAAGGGTAGCTATCCAAGATGGCGGCCATTCAAAATGGCGCCCGACGCTATTTATTAAAATCAACATATCTCGGCTACGAGTTATCCGATTTCGATCATCTTTTTATAAATGAAAGATAGTTTTATTGGCTACATTCATGTGTATGAGCAATATTTTCGTAAATCTAATAGTTTTTGACTTAAATGTAAAAATTTCGTTTTAGCCTAAAATATTTTTTTATTTCATATTTTACTTTGAAACGAATGGTTTTAGATAAACCTACGTCCTTACACAATATATAGCGTGTAACTTAGGCTTTAATTTAAAAAAAAGATCAATGAAATCCGACAAGTATAACCAGAGATGTGGACAATTGTTTGAAAATTTCTGCAGTACGACTTAGCATTATGGAGACACTAATGCGTGTAGAAGCTACATGAAGATTAGGTATAAAACGGGGGACCAGATGAAACTTTCAGCACCTGTACACTGGCATGCGTAGAGCATGAAAATATGTGATATAATTCAAGAAATGTAGCTATCCAAGATGGCGGCCATTCAAAATGACGCCCGATGCTATTTATTAAAATAAACATATCCCGTCTACGAGTTATCCGATTTCGATCATTCTTTTTTAAATTAAAGATATTTGTATTGGCTACATTTATGTTTATGAGCAATATTTTCGTAAATCCAATAATTTTTAAGTTAAAAGTAAAAAACTTTCATTTTAGCCTAAAATATTTTCTTATTTAATATTTTACTTTCAAACGATTAGTTTTAGATAAGCCTATGTCCTTACACAAAATATAGCGTGTACCTTAGGCTTTAATTTGAAAAAAGATCAATGAAATCCGACAAGTATAACCAGAGATATGGACAATTGATTGAAAATTTCTGCGATGAGAAGTAACATTACGGAGGCACTAATGCGTGTAGATGCTACATGATGATTTGGTATAAAATGCAGGGAAGAAATAAAACTTTCAGCTCTTGAACACGTGTCTATGAAGAGCACGAATATGAGTGATAGACATCACAAAACGGTAGTTATTCAAAATGGCGGCCATTCCAAATAGTGGCTATCGCCAATTCTCAATGTTACGAGATTTCGATGGTTCTTTTTTTTAAATGAAAGTTCATTTCTTTGCCTTACATTTTTATTAAGAGCAATATTTTCATACATATAATAGAGATTTTTTGTTAAATTTACAAATGTGCATTTTAACCTAAATTGTTTTATTTAATATTTACGTAAGTATATTTAGTTTTGGTTAATTAAGTGAAATTAAAAAATAACCAAAAATGTTTATTATTTTCTTATTTAAGGTCTTATTAGGAAACGATATTTTTAGATAAATATTTGCTTTCTAAATGCTGCTGAGCCCCGGTATTTTAATGGTTTAGCGTTCACCTCTGATGATAGGGGTGGTCGGTTTGACCCCTGCTCCTGCTATATGGACTTTGTGGTGGACTAACACCGCATGCGTGGCTTTTCTCGGGCTTCTTCCGTTCCTCCCAGTTTCTTTATTTCACCAATTAATCTCATCATCCATCCTGTTTGACCCAAAGTTGCCTAAAAGTCTTAAAATTAAATTCAAAAGATGCTTCTTCTCTAATATATACTTTTATTTGAAGAAAAGGGCAACAATATCCGATAATCTGGACCTAAGATATCGCTACTAATAAAAATTTGTTTTTCTGTTGTACTGTACAAACAGGTTAAAGCAAGTAAATACATTGTGATAGGCGTTAGAAACTAACTGAAAGTACTTTATATTGGCCAAAGTGTCTCAGAAATTTATTAAGAAGTGGCTCCAGCTGTAATAAGATTCGATTCAGATCAGGCTGTGACAGTGTAAATGCATTTGCAGAACAGAGAAAGATTAAAAGGTTTACTGGAACAGCACAAAATAATGTCACAACATTTAGAAGCATAGGAATCGAGTGAACTATTCGAGATGAGTTATTCAAGATACTTGGAAATTTACTTGTGACATGTACTCCAAGAAAATATAAATTGGAAGTGCCAATCAGCTGCGATGAAATTATTTACATCCAAAGGTGGGTGAAGTCGATTGCTGCTAACTATCATCATGCAAGGATACATTGGAACGCGCAAATTTCTAGATAGGGATTTAGATACGAAAACTTGGAAAATACTCTTAAGTATACCAGAGGCTGAAAAGTATGAATGGAGAGACGACAGCGAAGGAAATCTATGCATAAATTTGATCACCGGAGCATCTGCACCAGAAACTGTTGTACTTGCCATCCTGCGTTGCAGTTGTTACAGAAATACGCAGTAACTGCTCTGTTTCAGATTATTAATTAGCGAATTAATGCTCTTTTCTTCAAATTAAAGCAGTGTCTTTTGCAAAAGCATTTATTTATCTAAAAATAGTAGTTTTATAATATTTTTTAGAAAATATTATGCAAATTTAAATAAGAAAAATATTATGCATAAAATTTTGTTTTTCCTCCTTTTTTGAAAAGAATTTTTCGCCTAAACCTAAAATCTGCCTCAGTTAAAAATTTAATAAAAATGATTTCGGTTAAAATTCAAATTTTTATATTTAAGTGAAAAAATATTAGATTTATGAAGATATTGTTCATTGAACTCAAAGAAATTATCTTTCATTTTAAAAAGAAACCATCGAAATATGATAACTTAGAGACGAGATATGCGATGCGGATATATGCCATTGAAAATTGGCGATAGTCACCATTTCGAATGACCGCCATCTTGGATAGCTACTCTTTTGGAATATCTATCACAAAGATTTTTGATAGCTTAGATTTTTGATACGAGTTACGGTTTTCGAGATATGGAGCAAAATCGATCTTTTTCCTTCCGCCATAGTGACAGGTGACACTTTTTAAATACGAGCCCGTACTCTCCGCCGCTGCTCCACTCATCTGGGCATGACGTAAAGGAGATAAATGTAAATATACATGACCGTACCTAATTTTATCTAACCTCCACGTTCCCATGGTCAGTAATTTAAGAAAATGTACGAATAATGCAAGAAAAAAATATTAATCATAACAATAAATTTTGAAAATTTACATAACCGAACCTAACCTTACCTAACCTCCACTTCGCCATGGTCACTAAATTAAGATAATGTACGTAAAATGCAGGAAAGCAATTATTAATAATGAATATAAACATATATAAACACATGAAAATATATTCTGAAAGGAAAATCTAGTGTTAACCTCGCCGGGACTCGAACCAGGGCTTTTTTGTTTAGCAACTCGACGCCTTAACCACCAGCCCACCGAAGTAACCTCGCAGATGTGGTTTCTCCGTTGTATTTACGGTACACGTGTCTCCTACACGTTATAGCGCATATGCAGTAGAGAGGAGCATCGGCATAGATGGCTCGTGTTACAGTCTTTTTTATAGACAGCCTTACAAAATAAGTGATATCAGTACAAAACCCTGTTTGGGGTAAAAGGAAGAGTGACGCAAGAATTCTACTCACAAAAGAAGTGATATCTATTTTGCAAGTGACTTTCTTTGTGTCACTATGGCGAAAGTATTGCCTTTGTAATAAAATTAAGAGACAGTATCCTTCCGCCATAGTGACACAAAGAAAGTCACTTGCAAAATATATATCACTTCTTTTGTGAGCAGAATTCTTGCGTCACTCTTCCTTCTACCCTAAACGGAGTTTTGTACTGATCGTAAATTACAACAAGGAACAAGGCGAAAGGGGGAATAAATATAGGAACACAAGCAACCTTTTATTTCAGCTCTCAATGCCCTGTTCCTGAGCCCGAGGTAAAGTGAGTCTACATATTAGCATTACGTTTACATTTACAATCTTGGTTTGAGGTGAATAGGCTATTCTGAAACAGTGATTTTCAACGTAATTTTATATTCACAAAGAAATAAGGGAAAGGAAATGATTTCAAGTACCAAGAAGGCAGTTGAATTTTTAGAGATATCTGGCATTTTAAAAGTGTTTTAGTATCTTTTCTGAAAATATTTTTAGTACTTTTGTTTAGCATTTGCTATCTATAAGTTTGCGGTTCTTGAATTTTCTTTTTCTCTCTTTCGAAGCAAAATTTTAATTCAAAGATTAAGAGGCCCTAACAAATTTTACACAACTTTTCATTTATGGTCCCAGCCACAAATACCTAAATGCCATATTATTTAATTTACACATAAATCCTAACATCAAAACAATTTAAGAAATACTAATGAAATAATGTGAAATTATCCTACATTTATTGTTGTTATGGAAAATTGTCAGATTTTCCAGAGCCAACGAGATATTTCTGGAATTGTTGAATAACCGACAAATTCTAATCGCTTTGCAGTTTATTTCAAAATTTAAGAGATGACAGCATATTTACACACTTTTCTTTAATTCACAACAGTCCTCGTGTCCTCAAATTTGGCAACCTTACTTTAACTTATTTCCTGACGTCATACAATGATACCATTTTGCATAGTGACGTAAGTCGGGTGACAATACAATATTCCATTGTTACTTTTCATAATAATTTAAAAGCGTATTTTAGATTTAGTTAGAACTTCTTAATCCTAAAATAAATACTAGCCAGCAACGATGTTGCGTTTGACTGGTTGCAGAACCCTCTAGGATTTGGGTGACAAAACATCAGCTTACAATATATAGGGTAAGGGAAAATTATCCAAACACCGAAATAACTCGAAAGAAATCTAAAGGATACTTTTCTTAACCAATTCATATTAAAACGTAAAAACTAATTTTGTTTATGCATGACTAAAAAGACCGGTTGGAGTTACTGGTCTTCCACCAGGCGCCTCCCCAGGTGGCGGATAGGGGAATGCCGAACAGATATGGTGGGTACCGGAAATATTCCGGGGCGGACCAAAACCAGTACTGCTGCCTTGCAGTTAGTAGAGGGATCTACAAAGGCTAGGGGAAGATAACCCCGAACAAAAATATCATGGTGAGGGGAAGCAGCATCACCATTACCACTCTGAGGCTGAAGATGAAT
>JAGDQP010021210.1:0-32086 GCA_022664845.1 Lepisma saccharinum | reverse complement strand
ATGGGAGACGGATGAGCCAAGTTCCTTGGTGACAGCATGTAACAGGATCAAAGGAACTTGGCGCGAGCTGGCAACAGCCTTAGGGTTGGTGGTGGTGGACGTAGTGGGTTTTAGGATCCCCACCACCCTTATAGCTTGAGGATCATGAACCTTGCCACCTCGCGCCAAGTTCCTTTGTTCCTGTTACATGCTGTCACCAAGGAACTTGGCTCATCCGTCTCCCATTTCACACCTTTTTAGGGCTAAAGAACTTGGCTCCACTTTTTGCACCTCTGGTGTTTTTGTTCGGATTTCACAGCTTTTTGTACGTGTATAATATATATACTCGCTCGCTCGGCCTCGTTTAGGTCCTCGCCCCCCGTAGCTGGCTGCGGCCTTAACTTCGAGTTTTTGGGTACTTACGCCCCTTTATCGTAACCACTCTCCAGGACACTGTGCTTCCATGTTGCAGATTTTTTTCCATACCCACCACCCGTGGGAATGAGATATTTATTGAAACATAGGGAAGCTTTGCCATATTTATTGTAACCTACTTGTGATGATACAGCAAATTTGCTTCCTGCTGGCGGCCCTAAAATCCACCACCACCAACCCTAAGGTTCGAACATCATCTGGTGTTTTGCTCGGATTTCACAGCTTTTTATACGTGTATATATATACTGGGTTCGCCTCGCTGGGTGTGCTGCCCCAGAATTCCGTCTTCAAATTTTTAAGGCTACGCCCCCTTTATTGCCATAAGACTTTCTGGGGACAGCGCCCCATGCTGTGCAGACCTTTTCCCAAATCGCCTCGGGGGCTTCACGCTCATAGCGTGGTTTGATCCATTTATTGAAACATTTTCGTGATGGTACACCTTCATAGCAAATTTCGTTTCTCTAGCTTCAGTGGTTTGGAAAATGGTATTTGGGCGGCTATGTTGAATTAAAGAAAGCGATTTTTAAAAAGTTTTCTTACATTGCCGTTACCTACTTGTGATGGTACACCTTCATACCAGATTTCGTTTCTATAGCTCGAATGGTGTGGAAAAAGTTTTTGTGCGGCCATTTTGATCCAAGTTAACAACTTTTTCAAAAATGTAAATTATTCCTAAACTACTCTTGTTAATACACCTTTATGCCAAATTTCGTATCTCTAGTTCAAACGGTCTGGAAAATGGATTATGAAGTCAGCCATTTTGGATTCAAAATGATGTCTTTGCAGATATTTTGTAATCTACTAGTGATGATATACCGTCATACTTCGAAATTTCATATTTCAATTTTTAACATCTTCTTTCTTACAGAACCTCAAAATCGCTGATTTCACAATAAATTCTTGTTCCTGTATAGCATGCTGACGTTTTGTGACACGCGGAACTCGGCTGCATGCACTGCCGTACGTGTTGATACTCCCCTCGATTCGCTCGCGTCGCTGCGCCAAGAATCCCACGGCAGGCCGCGCATCGAACTTGAGGAGTTTGGAGGAACTGCGTCTTTTTATCACAACCAGAATCTGCAGTGCACTGCGCCACATGATGCAGATATTCCCTCATACTCCAGAGTGCTGCGTCCGAATGGGGAAACTTCCACATTCTGCCTGTATAACATGCTCCTGGCAGTGCTAACGTTTGTGAAGAGTAAAACTTGGTGGGACACGCAGGAGTATTGGAAGTTGGCGCGAGGAACTAGGCTCATCCATATTCCATTTCACCACTTTTTAAGGTTCAAGAAGTTGACTGGACAGTTTGCACCCCTGGTGCTTTTGCTCGTATTTCGCAGCTTTTTATACTTGTGTAATGTATATACTCGCTTCGCCTCATTGGGGCGCTGCCCCCACAATTCGAAGATGGCCTCGCTGGGGCGCACCCCTTTATCGCAATCAGGCTCCAGCTGGGAACTGTACCCTAGTAGGGGAGACGGGCCGAATTTAACGTTTTCTTATATTTTCGTGACATATTCGTGATGATACACTGTCATACCAAATTTCATTTCTCTATCTCGAACGATGTGAAAAATTGTATTTCAGCTGCCATTTTGAATCAAAGATGGTGAATTTTTTAAAACGTTGTTATGTTTTCCTAAACTACTCTTGATAATACATCATTATGCCAAATTTCGTATCTCTGGCTCAAGCATTTGGAAAATGGATTTATGACGCCCGCCATTTTGGATCCAAGATGGCGTCTTTAGAGATATTTTGTAATATTTTCATAATCTACTAATAATGTTGTACTGTCAAACTAAATTTCGTTATTGTAGCGGCAGCCGTTTAGGCTGTGTCTTCTTTAAAATTTTAGGGTTGGCGGCCATTTTGAATCCAAGATAGCGACTTTTTCAAAATTTTAAAAAGTTTTCTTAATTTGCTAAGTACAAGGTATGTAAATAACAGGTAAAGCATTCCCTCCTCATTGGCTGAATGGTGTATGACGCAACTTGAAGATACTGTCGTTAAGCAAAGAGTATCCGTTTAGAGAAATCTGTCTGTTTTCTAGCATTGGAAATCGCCAACTAGGTAACGACAACAACAACCAATCAAGGGCAAGTCATGCTATCAGTCTCTCGCGACAGAGGAATTAGTCTAGACTTTAGTAGGCCATGATATATGGTAACATTTAAGATTTGTCTATCATACAACCAGGAAATTTAAAAATGTTTATCGAATTCGACTTACAAGTTAGAACCAAACCTGTCATGCCACGCGAAGTACTGAATATCGATTTTGTTTGGTGTTGCGTTCCCCTGACACTAGGAGCGCTACTGTTACTTATATTTCCCTGTCAGTGACTCGCTTAGTTATACATTGATCTTTGGATTAATAAGTTTCCCGCAAACTCCGAAAGCTTACGTCATCATCGGAATTCAAAAAGTGTTCACTGTTGTCCGGAATGGACCCATCTGATGATTAGATAATGGTCGAACTTGAGAAAAAATTCATATTTTTTTGTAAAATAGAAGTGAATGTGTAGCGAACTAATTAATAAAAAAAATGTAATTTCATTGTTATAATAATGCAATAAAGATATTGTTTCCATTTTTAAGTTAAAATACACTTCCTTAAGGCGTTGTTGATTTTGCAGATAATTCATGATGCGGTTATAGTTATCTCGAATGTAATAAATAAACATTTTAATTTCAAAAAGATTAAAAATAAATAAATATCTTATATTTGAAAAATAAAATTGTGTTGTTGTAAGTGAAAATGTGTAGATTTAATATTTTAATGCATTATAGTTTAGTATTTGGCAGCAATATTATTATTACTCTTAGTATTATTATTATTAGTAGTAGTTGTAGTAGTAGGGATATCTGCCCCAGAGTATGGTTACGATAAAGGGAACGCAGCCCACAGAAACTCACCAAGTTAAGGGCGCAGCCCGCTTCGGCGGAGTGAGTATTGGTGCCTGTCCCGATAACTGTTGCCAACATATTTCATCTACCCCGCACTAACGGGCGGATACTTTAGCTAGTCTCTCTATATAAAAATGACTGAAAGTATGTTTGAACGCCAATTCATACTAAAACTGCTGAACCGATTGCAATGATGTTTTACACAGGAACATATACTGGATCCGTCTATAACGATAGCATAATTTTATTAACCGGAAGTAACCGTATCTCCAACTAATTAATAAACAAACTGTAATTTCATTGTTTACAAGAATGCAATAAATACATTGTTTCCATTTTTTAAGTTAAAACAACAATCAGAATATTTTATATTTGTTTAATTTAAATTAGAATTGTTGTAAATAAAAATAATTATTATTACTATTGTTGTAAATAGTAGATTTAAATGTTTTAATTTTTCCTCTGTATTTTTGACATGGTGTGTTTGTCCCCCTTATAGATCTCAGTGACTACAAGTCACCCAGAGATGAACGGTACACCGTTGGAATCGTCATAATCTGAAACGGTTGCGAAAAATATCAGTTTGACTCTAAAACTGGCAGATACTTTTAAATCGCTTAGTATTCTTCATCTGTGCCCCAGCTGGATTTCAGTAACTGCAAGTCTGATAAAGATGATCCATACAACGTTGGATTCTTCATGGTCTGAAACGGTGAGAAAAAGTATTAATGTGACTGAAATTGACAGGGCCTTTTCAATCGCTTAGTATTCTCCATTTGTGCCCCTGTTAGGTTGGATTAGTAGTCATGGACACCGGTGGGAAAAATCTATGACTTTGAATCTAAAACTTGCACATCCCGGCATTTGCTTAGTAATTAATCTCCATTTGTCCCTATGACTGACTCTTTCTTTGGACACGTTAGGAGATAATTTGAATTTTTACGGGGGCGCTTTGGTTTTGCCTATAATAAAACCATTACTTAGTTTGTTATGCAGAAGATATTTTTCAATCTCATGTGAATAATAACATGTTCGGTTTATACTAATCCTATGTCAATACCATTAATATTGCTCTTACGTAATTCTTATTTCTAGATGTAATGTAATATGAGTACTTTTTTATGCCTTTAATAAAGTGTAATCGTCAGTATTTTTAGAGAATTAATTACCACGAGACTACAATGTGTCACTTGTCTTGAGGGGGGGGGGGTCCACTGAAAGGAGAACCAAATAACGGCAAAAGTTAGAATTCTTCTGGAATCTATCTAAAGGTTGTTGTCCAATTGTAATATTATTGTGCTTATCTCAATGTTGCCGCTTAAATAGCGGAGTTGCATGCCGGTACGATGAAAAAATTATGCTATTTCATATAAAATTATACCCAAAGTACACTTGTCTTTCCACCTTACGTTATTTACTTAAAACATCTATTATCATTATTTAGCTCTTTGTATGAGGAGTTGTAGAATTTAAAGTAATGGAATTCCAGGTTTGAATTTTTGCACACGGTTTTTCGTTCGGTAATTTTTCATTTCATTAACAAAACAACGTGGGATTTGATTGGCTTTTGGTACGGCGTGACAACATTCGAGATTTATATGATGATCCTAATTGTTTGATTATTGCTTGAATTGTAATGTGAAGTATTTAGAGCGGGTGGACTACTGGCGTAGTTAACCTGTTCTCATAGTTATTACCATTCGATTTCTTGTCCTTTGAAACAGAGCTAGTGTCTGTGTGTGTGTGAGAGAGAGAGAAAGAGAACACATTGTTTTCCTCAGCAAATGGGAGGAATTGTGCTAGATTTTTCATTATGCTAGGTTTATCATAACTATGCTCGGAACGGGACGCAGATGTTGGACTACTTAAGAACTGATTTTACTGTTTTCTTATATTTAGTTTCTTCTTGAGGAAACTTACTTTCTTTTAAAAGTTGTTTTATAGTTTACTACTTAACTACTCATTTACAACATAAATTTAAAACGGGTCTTGAACAGTCCATGATCTCTATCATGTAACGATCATTTACAATTTTTAAGTTTAAAAGTGTGCTAATCCAACTGTGCAATATTATATTCTAATAAAATTTGTCGTTAAAATGGAAAAGGAGAGTGCTATCCGAACCATTTGGAAACAAAAGAAATTAAAAAACTTTAAAATAAAATCAGCTACTATGCCTTTACTCACCTCTGTGTAAAGTAGTGAACAATTTTTTGAACATTGCTTCAGCAGTCATCTATCGACCACCGTTTAATCATGTCTAAAGCTGGCTCATAGCAGGGGAAAGTTTTTTGTGGGTTTTCGATGATCATTCCTCCACCGTGTCTTGTCCGGTTTTCAAGTTTTTTTTCACCAAAAATCTGCTCAGTGATGCTCATCATTACTGTACAAAATTTGGTCAAGATCGGATGAGTCGTTCCGGAGGAGAAATACTATAAAAGAAATACAATATGTTGTCTTAACCTTTACGGTCCGAAACGTTCAATACTGAGATTTTCGTTCAGATCCACATCCGAACTTTTCCGAACCGTGACTCTGAGATCATCCTTGAAGGTGAGCAACGCTACGATTATTAGTGTAATTTGGATTGCATATCTCTCAGGAAGTTCATCAACTGTTACATGTATTAAAAAGGGATTGTAACATTTCTGGTTACAATTTTCTATACAGGGTATAAAGAAAAGATTGATAAAAAAATTCGAAATGTGAATCCTGACATCAAAACAAGAAAAGTAGTTTATATCAACATGGGACGAATTAAACTTCGTTCTCGAGGTACAAGGTTTCCAACTTAGAGTCCAAAATTAACTTTATACAATTTTGCAGTGAATATTTCGCCATAAATAATAAACGATGCATTTGAACAAAATTTAGTTTTTAGAAGATGATTTGTATAAATACATTGGATATTAGGAGCTAAAAAGTGATGCCAACGGCTTGTCAGTGTTGCAAACCTTTTTTTTTTAGATGACACCGTCCGTTTATTGGATACGTGATATCCTCTAGTGATGTGAATCTCAGAATTCAGTGTTATGAAGGAAGGTATGTCCCCCTCTTTTGAAAAAATAATTGTTCATGTTTAACCTGGTATAACATTGACAGTTTGCAACACTGCATTCCGTGCTTTATATATGATGTTTACCCTCCAGAATGGCATGAATTGGTAGAATGGAGAAAGTGAGAAGAAATGGGAGAACTTCGAGAAAACCCACGCACATGGTGTTTGTTCACAACAAAGCCCGCATGGCATGAGAATGAATCGAACCGACTACCCCAAGCGCAAGAGGTGAGCGCTATACCCTTTGGACACCGCGGCCCAAAGAAAGAAGTGGAATTTGAGTGGTTTATGTGTACATTTTTCTTGTTTCGATGTCAGGCTTCGCGTTCGAATTTTTTAAATCATCTTTTCTTTACGCTCTGTATGCGTTACAAAGATAACGCCATGCAAACTTTCTCTAAAAGCAGTGACGACTTTAAGCAAAATCGCTGCAACCAATCGAAAGTTACGCCTGGACAAACATTAAAAAGTAAACTATAATTCATAGAAATTGACTGATTGGAAGCTTTAAAAAGTCCAGAAACTTGAAGAATTTGACTAGACGAAAGGAAATTGTATTAGCAACTGAAATCTTCATTTTTGATATTTATTGATTATTTTTCAGTGTTGCCATAACGAGGTAATTTTTCGATTTTGGAAAAAGAAATGTCAGCTAATTTCTTTGAATCTGAGTGTTCATACGGGTCGAATTCAGAATCTATTATGTTCTTAAAGGCGATTAATAACGACGGTTTTTCATCCCAGAACTGTTTTATGAATTATCCTAAAATTTAGATTTTAAAGTGAAAATTTTTCATTTTATAAAATACTCCATTGTTATTTAAAATTAGCACTATAATGACATTTGTTTTGCTTGGCTGGAGATGTTTGCCCTGAAGGTTCATGGGAGTATTGTGAACCAATGGTAGTTTTCCATTGCCATTAAATGATGTGAAGGTAATGTTAAAATCCTAATCTTTAGTTTCAAGTATATTCCAAGTCACTACGTTCGTTATGTTCTCACAGGGAAACTGAACCTTAAATTCTATGACTATAAGAGACCTAGTATAACCATTCAGTTACCATGGTAACAATACAGTATCTGATATTTTGTTCCTATTATTATGAAGTTGTTCATGTCAATATTTTATTAGAAATAAATCTGCAAATGTTTGTTTGAAATTCAAATTGATGAACAGGATCACTAGGTGAATATTGGGATGGTACCTTAAGCAAGGTTTTGGCCGATACCTTCTATATCCTCTGCCTATCCCGTCCAGAGCAGAGCCAAAGATCCCATAAGGCCTGAAATAAATTCAAATTAACACTGTAGAAGCCTAATAAAACAGATCTTACACTGACAATTAAGAATTAATCTGTTGATTTAGCGATAAACCAATTAACCGTTTATTTAATAGGGAATAAAGGCTTTGATACGAAGTAATAATCTGTGTTAGACGTAACATGCTTCCAAATGTATTATCTAGTAATTGTAGTAATTGTGTGTGTGTATCACGCACAAACTGATTATTGATTTTGAAAATCCTTAGTGGCACGTATTGAATGAGTAAATTGCAGTAACTAGAATTAGGTAGAAATGTGTTTCCGATGTAATATTGTATGGGAAATAAAAATTATCGAAAATTAATACTGAGTCTAATAATATGAACACATCTGTAAAATAAAAAACTCTGCACTGAACTGTTGGATTTGCGCTTGGTACTCACTTGCCTGGTAAGATAAGATGTGTTAATGGGAGGTAACAGCGCCCACTTGTCTGTTACCACGGACAATTCAGATCAGACGCCGCTGGACCTGGCTATTAGGCACCCATGATCGGCTACTATGGTGGGTGGTAATGACTTCTATGAGGTACAAATATGACAGCATGCAGTGCTGAATACTGGAACAACTTCGGATATTCCACGTCCCTTTCAAAAACCGACAGCTCGCATTCCTTTGCCTTTATCATAATAGACCTTGTTTATCTTGATTCTCGAGGTGACCTCACATCTGAAGACCAGACGGAAAGAACGCGCTGTTTGTCCATGTTTGGCGAAATTGAGATAAGGGGGTCATCAGCTCTTTGAAAGGCCTTTTTAACAGGCTATCATAAATGAAGATAGCAAATCTTGATTTGATGTGGCGGTATACGCAATGACAATTCTGGACTTTAAGAGCACTTCATGGACAGAGCACTCTCATTTCTCGTGGTCTTCAAATGATAAAGGTCTTTGCATTAGTCCAAGCCCTAACATGACGACGATGTCACTTAATAATTTAGATACAGTGGTCATAACTATTGGAATGTTGTTACGAAACGTAAAGTAAAAACTTTTGGGAAGTTACTGATTAGCCCTACTCAAACTAGATGGGGTATCATGCTTAAATTAATCACGACGGTTTTCTCAAAAGTCTGAATGGCACTACTTGTGATATAATCTTACTTTAATTAATTGTGTGATGTAGGAAGACATTAATGACACGAAATGAGGTAAATTGTTACAATATTTACGGATTTTACGGTATATCGTCGTCAGAACTGCAACATCTATGTGTGATTTAAAAATAAATAAATCATGTTTTGGTTCCAGTTTATAGTTCGGTGTGCTGTGCATACTTTAGAGAACTGCCATCTGGAAATAACTTTTATTTTTTGAGATATAACAACTTTTCAATACCTAAGTTGTATTCCAGACTGTTTTTTGACCTTCCTGAAAAATTCATATTTTGCCTCATAGGGGGTTCTGCATTGCTGACAACAATATAGCAGTTCCCAGCGCGAGTCTTCACAAACTATGCAGTGAAATTTTAATGTTAAAAAATGGTAAAGAACGTTCAAAGAGTTTTTCAATAGTATGTCACTTGACCTACGATGTCACTCATCAAATTACACATTTTATTACTAGCCCACCTGCAATGGATCAGCACGTTTCTATAAAAGAAGTGCTTCCATAAACTTTCTTAAATTATATGCGTCATATGATGTAATATAAAAGATAACTCGCATTTGTTAAATAGGGTAAAATAGTGTATCAGTCATGAATAATTAGTTTATAAGGCAACAGTCCCAACACGTTTAGTCGTAAAAGTATTTAATGTAATTCCAAAATAATGAGTTTTGAACGGCATTTCTCAAGACCTTTCAAAGAATGTGTCACTTTAACCTACGTCACCATTTAACAAAAGTAAATGTTTTTTGTACTAGATAAGCACAGAACGAACAAATCGTTAAATCAGTCACTATTATGTGTCGCCATTAACATGAATCGTAACATGTTTCAGAATTTTGTCAAAAGAAACTAATTATTGAGACCAAATGTGAAGAGAATAAAGTTGCATTCACTCATCTTGAATCTATAATCATCAAAGTGGTAAATTTTAAATTCAAAATATCTTCAGAATGCCTAAATAAAAGATTATGATACTGAAAGAGTTCGTTAAACCTGTCTAAAACCCTGGACTTTAGTGCATTGTTTAAAACTAAGTTTCTGTTGCATAAATTACATATCTATGTTCATGGCCTTACTTCATTTCTCCTTGAGTTTTTTGGCTTCCAATCATGAAAATTACATTCCAAAGACTTGTTTGTTTAACTGTACTGTACATTAGGCTTCACTCGAGTACCAAACTTTAAATTTCTAGGTCTTCTAGAAGTTCCCTTTAAATATTAGTGATCGGAAGCTTTTGCGATAAATTGTAGAAAGAAAACCAGGCAGTTAATAAGTCCTCAAAGTTATAAATTCCAAGCCAAATATCTTGCAAAGATATAAACGCAAATGTCTGAAAGTTGGAGGCTTTAGTAAACGCATAAACTCATGAACTGTAAAAGAGAATTTGGTTTCCTACTTTATTCAGGACTGAGTTGAAAGGGAGTGTAAGATCTTCTAAGTTGTTTCCTATAAGTTGGTACTCGGTTGGTAGAGCTGAAGAACTTGACATTTTCAAAGCCGTATATGTTAATTGCATGTAGTCTTCTAAATTGAACCACATAGAAGAAAGCGAATACTCCAATGTTACATATGTTAGTGGCTTGGACATATTCAACGTTCATGCGAGGTAAATCCACATTGTTTGAAATGTGGATAAGGATGCTTTAGTCCTTTTTGTTCAAAAAAATGATAAGGAGACATCATCAAACCAGCGCGAATTACAAACAAAAATATCTGTGACTAAGTTTTAGTCTGCAAGAGGTTTAAAGCAGCTTCTCAATAAGAAAAGAAGAAAATGTATTTTTATTAAAAAGGAATAGACAAAATAAAATATCTGTAGCACCGATGAGAGGTAGTCAGAGTTAGTCGGCAACCGAGGCAATCTGTCCCCGACAAAACTTACTGTATGTTCCGGGTTCGTTAAAGTGTAAAGGGAAAACAGAAGTAAACATGGGGGATTCAATGATTGAAGAAGTCTATTTTCTAGAAAATTACTCTCCGAAATAATATCATTTTTTTAAAATTAAATTCGAATGACAAATTATGTCTTTGTCAGTATAAATAATTGCCCAAATCATGAATCAAATTAATCTAAAAGTTAATAATAGTCCAAAAATGTGGAAATCAACAACTTTATAGAAAAAGAACTGAATTTTAAGACAGAAAGAAAACTTAAAAAAAATCAATTCAAGAAGGAACCGTTTACTGAAAGAAAGCAATGCTTAAACTTTTTACTTCAAAATTTACAAATGAGAAACTCAAGTGGACTGAAAAACCAATTATTGAATTTATACGGCTAGCAACTAAATAAAAAATGCACTTACTTCCTTAGCTTTTCGGGAAACCATTAAGGACAGAGATAAAAATATTGTGTTATGAAACTATTAGCCTACAGATAAATACAGCGTCCTTTTCAAACAGAGATGTTTGAATTTTTACTTATGGCCTTTTGGCATCTAAGACTCAGGCCGGGATAGGGGAGAGAAAAGGATTCGGGAAAGTGCCGACCAGGACCTACGATGAAGATATCATCCCGGCATTTACCTGCTGTGGCTAAGATAAAACCCTGGAATAACCTCAGTCAGGATGATCGGCCGCTGGGATCGAACCCAGGAGCTCCCGAATGCTACGCCAACGCTTTACCACTGAGCTACGGCGACTCGGTAGACAGAGATATTATAGAATCACTGGACTTTTGTCGTATTTTGAGTGCACTTAGGGAAATCAGTATCAATCTTTGAAGCAAAGTAAGTCAGACAGTGAAAACTTTTCCTTTATGGTAGTATCAGATACAAGTAAGGTAAAAAAAAAATGGAAATGTCCAGGGACTGAAAATAGATTTCCAGAACAAATGGAACGCTCATTGTATAAAACAATTTACGCTACGTCAGATTTCATGTACAAGCTGAATAAATTGAAATTGAAATTGAAATTGAAATTGAAATCATCCGAACTTACAATTGTAGATGACTCTCACTCGGATATTTATGTTGAACTACAGTGACTCCGTCCTCCTACGCTCGTGCTATTTCCACCTCGTGGGTGTATCTCACACACACTTAATTGTTAGAGAAAGACAAAGAGGTAGCTGCTTTCAGAAGAGATTCACACACAGAGACATACACAAATCTACATAGAATTGACTTGAAGCCATTATGCAGAACCCCCCCCCCCCCCCACCTAATTCTTCAATTGCTACTAAGAAATCGAAAATTATAATCAAATTTGTAAATTAGTCAAAATTAAAACCGAGTCGCCATAGCTCAGTGGTACAGTGGTTGGCGTAGCATTCAGGAGGTCGTGGGTTCGATCCCAGCGGCCGACCATCCTGACTAAGGTTTTCCCTGGGTTTCCCTCTCAGTAACATCAGCCAAATGCCAGGATGGTACCTTCAACATAGGTCCTGGCAATTCCAATTCAGTAAAAATGAAACATTTTGTAAAGAGAAGAAACTCAGTATCGAGTTTGTCAACGAATAGAGCAATCGGAGAGTGCAGGGGGAAAACAATCAAAGTCGCATTTTAAAACTTGTAATAAAACACCCATTTTAAAGAATAAGTATTTGAATTTAAATTTATTTTTGGCCTTTAGGCATTTTGGCGTGGGGACGTTTGGGATAGCGCCAAAAAAAAAAAAAATCAAGTGCTTATACCTTAAAATGGGTGTTTTTCTCACAACTTTCAAAATGTGACTTTGATTGTTTTTCCGCTGTGCTCTTCAATTATATTAGAAAGAGCAAATGATAACAATGGAGATTTTTTAACAATCTGGGAGGGTTTCTTGTCTGATGCGCTTTGAACGTTATAAATATATCATCACAAAGGATGCAATATCTCAACAAACAAACGTAAAAAGTACCGCCTTTGAGAGTCAAAATTGAAACTATTCGCAACAAATGTACGAGGTTGATTGAAAGGTGTTTGAGCAAGGTTAATGATTCAAAGTGCTATCTTGGAGAAGTTCCTAGAAAAAAAAGGAACTCGTTCAAATGTCACAGTTCCTTATCACAAATATCTAAAAAGGTAATGAATAACGTGTCAACATATTGTTTTGTTTCCGTTTCAAAAACAAATATTTTTTTTAGACTAAAAAGCATTCACCAAAATGCAATTTAGAATACACTCGTGCAAAGTATGCTTCCAGATTTCAGAAAAAAAAAAAAGGAATGACTTTTGCTCTTCCAGTTCCTCTTAAAAGGAAATGTTTAACTCGTTCGTCCTGAAAAGAAACTTGAATCCGTTCACGGTTCAATTTTTTATTTCAAAAGGAAATAGTTCCAAACAAAAAGTTCCGTTCAAAAATGGCGTTTCTTTTCGGGAACGCGTTTTCTATGAACCCATTCCTCCCCAAGACTGGCAAAACACAACTAAGAAGGAAGGGGGGGTTATGTAGCTTGTATGCTGAGGCCACATCATTTACTAGACAGTTGTGAAATTGAAAGTTGTGAACATAGACGTGAGCGTGACTTGAAGTGTTGTAAAGACCAGGTTTTAATGTTTACAACATTCACAATCAGTTTTATATGAATTTATTTGTTTTAGATCAAGCCCGGTGGCACATATGTTGTTGTTCATTTCACGGTTTCTTGAACGAATTCACGTTATCAGGGATTGTGCCAGGATCCTATAATGCAGGGGTATCACGCTCCAAATTCTGGAGGACCGCAACTAAAACAATACTGTTAAAAAATCTATACCAACTGAGACTACCTACAGTAAAACTCTACCTACATCGCACCAATTTTCACTTTATACCTCTTGTCCCCCACACTGAAAAACCTGACAGCTTCCCTGCAAGTTATTTCAAACATTTAATCCCTGAAAACAACTTTGTATATAACATTGAATAGACGAATATTTCAACAGTAAAATCAACATAATTTTGTTACTGAGAAAAGGAGCATCCATTCTCCCAAGTTAGAGAGATATTTCGCATTTACTAGTACAACCTGATTATTTTTAAAACTCCCAACTGCTTCCCCACACCACACACAAGGAAATAAGTAATATAAATAAGCTTTTTTCTTTTGTTTAGGAAAGCCACATCCAGTCTGCTATCTGTGCCATTATCGTGATTACACAACAATGTAGATATGTACACAACAATATATATATAACCACTTACTGTATATATATTACTCCTACCGGTAACAATCTACTATTGCAGGATTTTAAGAGATGAAAAATTATAGCTTTTGGGGTTCATAAAAAGGAAAGAAAGAGAGAGAGAAAGAAAGAAAGAAAGAAAGAAAGAAAGAGAGAGAGAGAGAGAGAGAGAAGGAAATACTGACAGCGAGAAATGAGAGGTTATATATGACAGCTGTGAAAAAAAAGGACTTGCTTCCTCTCTTTCCCTTCTAAAGCATGATTGGTTGATATGATGGCTGTTGGCCATTTTCAGAAAATAGGACCAAAAATGAGTCCACCCACTTCATATAATGTTGGAGGTACCAGATGGTGTGTATCGACTGTTGCTTGTGAATGGTATTCTGGTGATGGTGTTGGTGGTTGTGCTGCTCCAGGCTCTTCGAGTGTGGGCGCCCGTGTGAGAGAGAGAGAGAAAGTGAGTGAGTGAGTGAGAGGACATAGCGTGGGCGTTTGGACCGTGGGCGTCAGAGAGAGACTGCAGCAGCCCAGGTTGGTAGGCAGTTCCTGGACTACCGCAGTGGATCAAGGGGGACGTCTCTGAACTGAATGGGTGACGGCAGCAAAATTCTGTGACAGACAGCGATATTGTCCTTTCTCTCTTCTGTATTTCGTAAGCATGATTCTTTCATAGCAGGAAAAATTTCCACCAAAAATAAAAATAAATTTACCTGTAGTTAGAAAGAATGAAATGAAAACTAGAAATATAAACAGAAATAATCTACGATTTTCCCCCGAAAAGTTGAGAACAATATTACACTTAAGAACTCAACGTTATAGGCCTACAAGAAGGTAGAATATATATGATCTGGTTGGGGGTTCAATGGCAATTAAAATTTTCAAGAAAATATTCAGAGAAGTGCGGTTCTAAAATTTAATAAAACAATGCTTTCACATTTTTATCATAAACCTTTTTTTGAAAAACAACCGTAATTAAAAGTGCTTTGGTGATATAATTCTTGTATAGTTTTCTCAGTGATTCCGCCACACACCCCATGTTCCTAGAGAGGAATAGGGAGTACATTATTATCGTTAGGGAGTGAAGGATAACTTGGTGACGTCGCTAGAAAATATGGCGAAAGTGTGAAGTTAGTTTCCAACATTTGTTGGCGTCGTCACCAGCTTGTTTCTTACTCTCTAACGAAAATAATGTACTCCCTATTCCTCCCTAAGAACTCCCTAACGATTGGGATAGGTTAAAGCTTAATTCGGTTTCGGTGGGGGGCTAACTTTACAAACGTCATGGTTGTCCCGTTAATTAAAAAAAATGGTAGTCGTAAAGGAACACCGAAAGGTGTTGAATTAAAAGTAACTTTTCTGCAGTACAGATACTAACACCAACTGTGCTCTCAGGAAATTGAAATATCCATTTTCCACCGCCATTGTTTTTGGAGTATGAACATTCGCAAGCAAGTCGTTTTCTGTGTATTCTTGATTATTTTGGAGGTTTTAAATTGTGCGGGTAGTTATATAGTAGCACAGGTCCAAACTAGTTACTTTCATTTTAGGTTATTTCAGATTTGTCCCGTATTTTTTTCGTATAATCCCGTATTTTTTGCCGAGCGTCCCGTAATTCATTCATCAAAAGGTGGCAACCCTATTTAGTACAAAAGTATATTATTTTATTTCGAAGTCCTGAAGACGATATTGATTAAACAAAATGATACGGAAATTTAGAATCCTTTGATGAGTACTCTTGTGTCATGTAACACATGCCTAGAAATAGTCTCCTCGCTTTAAAAAGCTGCAGCTCACAGAATAAATTGTTGCCAGTTTTATTCGTTTCGGTACGAAGTGTAAAAAAAAAAAACTACTTTTCTTTAACCAGATAACTTGGGCAGTTTTAATTTTGTTCGGTATCAGCGCTATATTTCTTGTATGTTTAATAACCAAAATTATTATATACTGTAAGATGAACTTACATTGAGAATAATTGTTCTTGAACTGAATTACTCAAAGGCTTTATTTTTATCTTTATTAATTATGTTCAATTTGAACTATTTGAAAAAAAAATATATTCGGAATTGAGCAATTGACATAAAAGTATTTTTAAATTATTATTATTATTATTATTATTATTAGCTATTATTTAAATCATACTTAAGTGGTCATTATGTTAAGCACGCTAGAGGGAGCACGAAGATTGGACTTTAAAAAACAAACAGGCAATTTTTTAAAATACCTATTTTGAAGTGTTTTAGTTTAAGTTCTTTGCAAAACATTAACCAATTGTTTATCGAACCTATTTTATGATAGTCCGTTCTATTATAGATTAATTATTTAGTATCTAAGTAAAACAACTGCTGTAATTGTTGGAATCTAATCCCAAGATTTATAGACAAATCTAGAAACTTTTATTGGTGAGCATTCTCAACGTTACGCATTTGAACCTACATTCCTAGAATCACCAGAAAAGACTTTCACTGACCCTTCAACTTCATAAAAAAAATACAAGCAATATAAATCACACAGAAGCTCTCTAATTAATAAGGCATTGGCAGAACTCACGGAGAAAATCAGAAAATGGGTATCTACCATCTTATCACTAGGAATTCCGCAAGATAATGAAACATTTTCTAAAATTTATCAAGCCATTAATGTTCTTCGATCTGAGAGCGGACATCTGTATGTTAGCCAACAACCATTTCAAAAATTCATATTTTGCAGCGGACATTCCAAAATAAATAATTATTTATCGAAAAACAAAATCTACAGAATTAATCATTTCCATACTAACTGAAGCACGTTCGACACATACAGACAAATGGCCTTGAAACTAATATAATATACTAAAAGAAAATATAATTATGCCCAAATATTCTACAATTCCATTTACCTTAATCAAACTTAACCCTACCTAACATTTTCTTCAGTAATAATATAACTATTATTTAGCTAATCTATTTGTTGTACACTTCCTGTGTACGTCTTCTAGGTAGCAAACATTTCCTTTACAAAACTTTATCAGAGTGTGGTCTCGGCTGATTGATGAATGTTTTGTTTGGGGGAGCCTAAGGGGTCTTGAACAGTGACCGATTCATTTAAACTTAGTGAATATTTTAATACAGTGGAACCTCGATATATCGAATTCCTTGATAAATCGAAGTACTTCCATTCCCCTTGAACCATTTCATTCTTTGAACAACAATCGTTCATGTTACAATCTGTAACCCTCAACATTGTTTACAGTTGTTATCGTATGCAATACTCCTCCCCCTTATCATCAGTTAGTCCGAGTCCATTTTGACAGAAAAGACCACGTGTGAGCAACTTAGTTCTCTTCTTCGGTTGTGTTCGATCTCTACATATCGCAGCCAGTCAGAAATCACCTTGATAAATCGAACCTCGGTATATCGAAATCCTGGCCAATTCGAAGTTTTCTCGTTCCCCTTAAGGATCGATATATCGAGGTTCTACTGTATATCCAAACTAATTTAATTATGTCATAAGGACGAAAGTAGCTTCGTAAAGCTAGAAGTACCGCCTGGTGGCACTGCGGACCAGGTATTTTACTTTGAAGCAACGTTACGTTAGTCTTTTGCCATTAAAAATAAATAAAAAACGAAGAGCCAATTATGAAATACGGTTGTTACTCGAACATTAAGGATACTAAAAGAAGACGTATATACAGTTAATTCTTTAAGATGAGATTTGGACAACTAGTTCTAAAGTAATCGTATGGGAACTAGGATCTGGTATGTATTGAATTGGAACAATATCTGGATGTTTTTTTTAAATGAAGATTAATAGACGTTGTTAAGCGTATCAACAAAGTAAGTTTTAGTTACGAAGTCGCTTAGATATATCGTACATTTCAAATATTGAGTATACGTATGGGAAACAATAAAGAATGTTATCTTTAAATGTTCAAATATTGAGTATACGTATGGGAAACAATAAAGAATTTTTTTTATTGATTCCAAGCAAGTAAATGGACTGTTCTTTAGCTGCTGATATATTAGCATATTGTCGCTGAATTTGCAATACCTGATATGTGCATTTTAACATTCTTTTTTTCAGCAGAGCAATAAATGTGTTTTTATGGTTAACTGTTATTTTTAATTTTTTCAATATTTATGAATGTTAATTGCCGGTAGTAAAAGGAATAATTAGCAAGTACAGTCAATTAAATTTCACCAGGAAAAAAGTGTTGAAAGTCTTATTTTTTACAAAACAGGAATTACAAAACGAAGCACGGCAGATATTGTATGTGTGTTTTTTTTTTAAAATTTAAAACCACTGAATGAAATAATATACACGTGGCTGTGATTTCAAAAGAAGGGGACTGTGTTTCTCTTTCGAATGACACCAAGAACTCAATTTCGGATTTGTGAGCACATAGCAGGCAATGCAAATTCAGCGCTGTGATCTATTTAGTAACAGAATCTCGGATAACCTAGTTCCCCTCGAAATAATAAGAAAGAAATCAATTATAACAGTAACCTGATTTCATTATCTGAATATATTACACAACGAATTTCACACATCGTACAGATTACTGCTGGACGCAGTGTTTTTTTGTGTCTTTAAATGCAATTTCTTTTCTAGAATTAATTTGTGAATCTTTGATCTCTATACGTTAACATTTTTCTATGTGATCTGTCATTCATCATTCTCTCTCTCAATAACTAACAAAAAAGAACTCTAATACAATTTACTTTTCGTGAGTCTTCTCGTGTTCAGACCGAGGATGAATGACCATTACAAACAATTAAAAATTAACTCCAGTAATATTTTAGACATGCTATAATGTGCAAAAGTTGCAATTAGTATTGGCAACAAGACGAAAAAATAGTTAAAATCAGACCACATCTTCCGATTGCGCATATGCCTTAAAATTCACACACACAAAAAAACTTTTACTATCTTCCGTAAATTTTAAAACTAATAGCAATTCGATATTTGAAGTCTTATGGTTTCCCAGGTATAACACATGCCTTGATGTCATTTTATCAATAGAAACTTTTACGATAATTTAATATTTATCGTTTATTTCATTGTATTGTGAGACCCGGAGCCCGTCCTTCCTGTTCACACCAGCCTGCTGGATTCTCTCTTTCCTTGTATATGTAATAAAGAAGTTTCCCCACTCTTCCTTTTTGTAGTGATATAAGTGTACCAGCGTTCCATGATTCTTGTTTTATTCCAGCAGATTATCGATATTCCCGGTTAATTTTATTATTTTGTCCTGTGAGTATTTGTGTGCTCATGTTTTTGGCCACAGACCCATATGTGTGTATCAACTCTTCTCAGAGTCTGACGTTTTCATTTTTTCGTTAGGTACTATTCTTTTTTCCCGGTATTCCGGTTTCTGTGGGTCATGGTTTCAGTCATGTGGTGGTAATGACTGTGATTATTATTTTAGTATTCTAAGTTTGTTTTTATGGAGTGACAGTTTATTTTAGTGGTCATCCAGTCAAGTTCTGACCGCGCTCTTGGCTGCTTGACTTCCAGTTTATTTTGTTGGCCACATCTCTTTCTATTTTCCTCTTGTTTGTTTGTTTGGTCTTCGGTTTGGGGAAGTTTGGCTGAGAAAAGAAGCAATAAAAGACACCCTCCTCCTCCCCACAACAGATATCAGCCCCAGCCAGCAAGAAGGGGTTAACTAGCATTCTTTAGGGCCCAACTACAGGATGAGAAGGTACTGGAAAGAATTCAAGAATACTCAGCAAGCTGATACACAATATATAACTTGCCAAAGCACTACGTAGCACAAAGAAAATGGAAAGATGAAACGTTAGGTTTAAAACTGAGCTTGGTTGATACACCGGCCAACCCTAATAAAAAAATGATAAACCTTCCTGTATTACACAGAATTGATAAAATACTAGCTGACCGGAAGCCGTTTTAAGACCAAAATTATCTTAGAAACCGGAAACTAGAACTATATTAATACGATGGTAATAAAATATAAGTGACACAAAAATTATCTCAAACGAAAAGAAATGGAGAAGCTCACTACAAGAAAAAGGAGGATTATGAGGCACATTCATCTATGGCTGGCTAGAAAGGCACAATATAATGCGTAACCAAAACATTATTATAACCTAGTACATTTTGGAACTACCATGTAATGGGAAAAATAGGACAAACTAACCCTCTGCAAAAATAACTGGAGAGGAAAAAACGATACTCAACACATATGGAGACTTGAATCTTTTACGTAAAATAATTCGATGAACTTCCAAAGGCTTGAACACACCACAGAGAAAGTTGTATCCCACCATAAAAAATGGAAAGGGTAACTGTCTAATTTTAACGACCACTACTTCAAATGTGAAGTACCCCACCCACTGCCTCCTACACTAAACTTGGAGCTGGTGGTTCTAATGTAATAACTGCATTAGACTTAATGGAAAGAAATTATTGTACAAAAGGAACACAGCTACTGGAACAATCCGTACCTGTGACCTATATCAGCATATGTATTTGGACCTCCCCGTGAGATACCAACCAGTGAACAAATATGGGGAATTGCCTATGGAATCCAATGAAATCAAATACAAATACAATGAACAACGGAGAAAGCATTGCAATTGAAGACAAAGAAATATTTGGCCATTTTAAGGACTAAAACAATATAATGGAAATTATATAAACCAGATACTTAAGAAGTCCGTTTACACAAATAATGATTACTACATGTGAACAAGAAAAGCGGAAAAGTCCAGAAACCAAACGGGAGACCAAATAAACAAACAAGAGGATAATCGAAAGAGATGTGGCCAACAGAATAAACTGGAAGTCAAGCAGCCAAGAGCGTGGTCAGAACTTCGCTGGATAACCACTAAAACAAACTGTCACTCCATGAAGACAAACTTAGAATACTAAAATAATAGTCACAATCACTACCACCAGACGGCCGAAACCATGATCCACAGAAACCCGAATACCGGGGAAAAAGAATAGTACCTAACGAAAAAATGAAAACGTCAGACTCTGAGAAGAGTTGATACACACATATGGGTCTGTGGCCAAAAACATGAGCACAAAAATACTCACAGGACAAAATGACAAAATTAACCGGGAATATCGATAAACTGCTGGAATAAAACAAGAATCATAGAACGCTCTATACTTATATCACTACAAAAAGAAAGAGGGGGGAAACTTCTTTATTACATATACAAAGAAAGAGTGAATACAGCAGACTGGTGTGAACAGGAAGAACGGGCTCCGGGTCTCACATTACAATGGAATAGACGATAAATATTAAATTATCGTAAAAGTTTCTATTGATAAAATGACATCAAGGCATGTGTTATACCTGAAAAACCATAAGGCTTCAAATATCAAAATTCTATTATTTTTAACATTTACGAAAATAGTAAAAGTTTCCATTTTTTTGTGTGTGTGTGAATTTTAAGGCATATGCGGAATCGGAAGATGTAAGCCGATTTAAATAATCTTTTTTTTTTTATCTTTCTTCTTAATGCCAATGGCCATTTTTCCGCGCTAAAGCAACTTTAAAATAAGTATTCCAGTTTTTTTTTCGAACCACTCTACTAATTAATAGGGTTATAGTCAATATTTTGCCCAAGCGACGGTATTACCACCTGACACTGACAGACCTTGGGTTATAAGAGATCCCACCACACCTAGTGGGCATGATACGAACTTCCAATACTTCTAAATATTCCACACAACTTCCCAACCATCAAGAAACCCAGATAATTTAAGCTCCATTTCAGTGGCAATGCCTACCACGCCGTTCAGAAAGACTTCTGATATTGGATTAGATATGGTAAATATTGGGGTGCATCTCGCTGCTTTTCTGAATATTTCAAACCCATATTCGTGTTCGTATGATTTATATTTCCATTGGTGAAGAACAGCTCAGGTTTGCAGCGTACTCAGTGCATTCTCTGCTGTAGGCGCCGCTTGTTTGGAGGAAGTCCAGAGCACATACAGGGTGATTAAAGAAAATTACTATAAACTTTTAGGGGAAGATAGCTATCATCAAAATGAGCGAAAAAGTATTACTCATCATTGTCCAAAAAATGCTAAGTGATGGACAAAATTGACCTCGAAGATCGATTATGTGATGGATGTTAGGATGGTACCTACAGTTTAACGTGGGCTCCGAACCACTTGAGTCCCCTGCAGGAATCGACCCTGGAACAGCTTGATTACAGAACAGAGATATAATTTACCTTCAAGATTCTGATGAAACTAAACAAGACATAGAATTGTAGTCTTCATATTTTCAATCTGCTTTTACAATCCGATTACGTACACTAATGCTTAAAAGGCAATCATTTTGAAAAAAAAAATGAGTGTCTGAGTAATAGATTCTATCGCTGTAGTTAGATAACTTTCGTCATAGTTTTAATTGAAAATTGGTAATATTCAAACTTTAGGACCCATCAGGTATAGCTCAGCTTGTAGAGCATTTAGCGTTGCATTCAGGACATTCTGGGTTCGATCACAGCAGCCGGCCATCCTGACTGATGGTTGTTCCTCAGTCACCTCAGATTAATGTCGGGATGGTACCTTCGAAAGTAGATCGACTTCCTCTCGCCACTAGTTGCCTAAATGCCAGAAATGGAATTCAATCACACCAAATTTTTGTTTAAAATAACACAGTAGTGTAATGTACAAAGAAAAGAATTTAAAACAAAGTTCTTCACCCAAACCCAAATAAAACCTTGGAGGTCGGGTCCAATAGGCTTCTCGGGATAAGATAGGTGACGTAATGTGGTTGAGTGGCCAAAGAGGGCTCGAAGATTTATAGCACAGAAGCACGAGTTCCATGACCCTAAGAGAAGAATTTAACAATGTAAGTCAATAATACAGACGCCTCATCAGGAAGGTAGCTGTTTGGATAGTTGTCCAGTGTGAGTGCTTCCTTCACCTCGTGAGACCATCTACGTTTGCTTGACTAATCTGAAGTTGAGAGTTCACGAAAAGCACAAATACATGATGAATGTAGGAAATTACCACGCACAGCTCTAGGTCGGGTATTTTGGTGCAAGGGGAAGAAGATTTGGAAAATTAATTACTTTTCGTATCTCAAATGAAAATTTTTGAAAAATTTAGGGGAAAATCTGTGAGACTCTGGGATACCAAGGGGTATTTCCTGTTCTCATTTCTATATATAACTCAAATTTGTTTATGCAGAAAACAAAGAGAGCCT
Source organism: Lepisma saccharinum (assembly GCA_022664845.1). NCBI lineage: Eukaryota > Metazoa > Arthropoda > Insecta > Zygentoma > Lepismatidae > Lepisma > Lepisma saccharinum. The sequence goes on along the minus strand of JAGDQP010021210.1, from coordinate 9,011 downwards.
TTAGCCAAGACGTTCAGTGAAAACCCGAACATTATACAGTAAGTGGTTATCGAGATACGCCTTAATAACCAGTGTGACTCCACGAAAAGAAACTTGTGAGGTTTCGGTACAAAACGGAAACAAATCAGGAAACTAGCTACAGATACCAACATAATATATTAAAGTATTGCTGAGGATGGTTTCAGTGGTTACTTATGTGGGGTTTTGGGGTACTGCGGGGTACCTACAATATCAACAAAAATCGAGCTTCGTCAGATAAATTTGTGAGCAAAATGTACCGTACCGTTCGAGGTTACGTTAAGTGAAAATTTGAAGTAGCTACATTAAGAAGACGATTAGCCACTCCAAAATTAAAAATGGTTATCATCACATTGAACTAAACTATCATTCCTAGGAAGATTTAAAGGAACCGTGTGGGGTTGTGACGTATAGGAAATAGTCTATTTTGCGTTAGGAAAGTACTTTCTTGCGCATGGAAAGATGCAATTGAATGAATGAAAGAAATAGGAAGAGGAAACAAACCTCTTTATTGCCAGAATTAAGAGGAAATTTCACTCTGTAACTACTCTAAAAAAAAGTGAGGATATGCCTAAGATGAAACTGGATATAAAAAACGTGCTATTATTATTTGCATTGTGTTAATAGTATTGATTGTTGCATAATGCACAAATCTGACTTACTGACTGACGTTTTCATCCAAGGAAATTTTAATTCAATATTGTTATGGAGGGTTAGACTACAGAGAAAAAAAGAAAACTTTTTTTAAAAAAAATGTATGTCCAAATGAATTTATTGATTACATCATAAAATTATAAGAATTAAAAAGAGATAAAAAGGACAATGTGCAATCGAAACATTTTTCGGAAATCCTTAAGGGAGGAAATATCGAATTTTAAAAGAAAACAGTGGCTAACTCCATACTCGCCTTTTGATTTCAACTAAATATGCCTAATTGATTTTTTTTGTCTTCTCATACTTAATACGCAAGAGCTCAAATGGAGAAGACATTAAACTTCATAACCATATAATTTTAAACTCGATCATTTTGTTTCGAGAACCGATCTGAAAAATCACTATAAATTTTCACTATATGGACTTCTATAATGACTAGATTTTCGTTAAGGAATTACGGTTTTAGTACCCTTTACAACCCCCAGAAACCAACACAAATACCCCTGCATTTTTTGGGGGGATTATAGTTTAATGTATTGTGATAGAACTCATGGATCGTTTTTTGAGTGGCTTGTTGTCTTTTGAGGTACTGAACATTCTACCTATAAGTCCAACTAACGAACTTTGATAAACGATATTTTGGGTAACCCACAGTAGCACCAGAACCCCACACAGGTTCCTTTAAATCTTCCTACGAATAACACTTTAATACAAGATGATGGAAACCACGGTTAGTTTTGGAGTGACTTATTACCGTACCCCATGCCTTGTTAATATGGGGTTCAAATAATTACCATGTCATATCCCTGTAACCGTTTTACTTATATACTTCAATTTTTAGCTTAATCTTACGTTGTATGGTGTGGTGCATTTGGCTACAAGCGCATCGGACGAACGTCGATAGCTGACACTGTGAGTACCCCACAATACCCACTAGATTCACCATAAGCAACATTTTAATACTAGTCTTTATATTGGAATCTGAAAGTAATTTCTCGATTTCTTCTCGTTTTGTATTTAAACCCCACAAGCTCATTTTTCCGTGGGGTTGCACTAGTTATTAAGGCGTATCTCCGTAACTACTAAATGTATCGTGTTCAGGTTTTCACTGAACGTCTTGGTTATAAAGACTCTCTTCGTTTTCTGTTGTTTTTTTTTAAAATGAGTTATATAGAGAAATGAAAACAGGAAGTAGCCCTTGGTATCCCAGAACACCCATAGATTGACCCTTTATTTTTATGAAAAAAATTTCGTTTCGGATATCTCATTACTTGAAGTAATAACTTTTCACAATCTTTACTCTAAACACACAAGAACATAAAGTATGGTATACTTAACACACAAACACCACAGCTTACCTATATCATTATAAACCTATATTCTTGTCAGTTGATTACTGTTGCGTATTATTTATATTATAGATTTTGTTTAAGTGGTTGAAAAGTACCTAGCCCTAAATAAAGTGGATTATTGTTACAATACTGTCAGCTCTACACTGCGTTCTTATTACACACAGTTTTAAAATTTGAAATAATTGTAAGCAATCAACCAGTGACATCTGTCGGGTACAGTTAAAACTACGTGACAATACTGTATTTAAGCTCCCTTGATAGTATAGCTAAGAAATCGGGACCTTATAATCCCCGCTCGTCTCTCCGTATCCAAAATTTTAATCTCAGTCACTTCAAGGCATAGAAAGGAGGAGAGAACGATCTCAGCTAGATCAGCTCAGAGTCACTGGAACCGTCTTGATTGTGTCAGTGGTTCAGTTTTCCTACCCCATTTTTTTTTTTTAGAAATTTAATTTTCCAGATTGTTTCCATTTCGTTAGACCTATCTGCACCAAAATTGTCATAAACATCATTCGATACAATAGAAAATACGGTGTTCCCCGTTCCCAAGCACCCCAGTTGCAACTGTTGCCAACCTATTTTCAATAAAATATATATATGTTTTCCAAATTGGTTCCATTATTTTCACGTAGAAGCATCAAATTTGTTATAAATAATATTTAGCACAATAAAAAAAGTACGGTGGGTGTCCCCGTCAGCAAGCATTCCAGTTGTCAGTGGTGCTAACCTGCTTTAAAAAAATAATTCCTTCCATACTGGTACACATATCTGCACCAAACGTGGCATAATCATTATTTGACACAGTATTAAGATACTGTGGGTGTTCCAGTACCTAAGCACGCCAGTCGTCAGTGTTGCCAACCTATTTTGTTTTAAATAATATGCTTGAGATGCTATCAAGGAACCTTTGAAGCCTTCTCTATTGTTAGTAGTTGCAGTTCCCGCTTGTTTGTCATACAATAGAATTAAATGCTCATGAAGGGTAGGGCTAATTGTTAGCACCCAGTCTCTGTGCATGTGGTCAGGGTTTCAATTGTCTCTGGTAAATTAAACAGAATACTTACCGACTACTGTGACAAGAACCGTAGATCCGGTCCATAGTTGACAATAAGCTCGTATTAGACGTTAGATGCAATTAAAGTTACGTCAAAGGAACAATCTACCATAACAATTAATAATTCGCTCAAGATTCGTTTCCTTACTCTCAGATATTCTGGCAAGCAAGCGGTCGTAAGAATTATGTTTTAAACAATAAATGGCTAATGATAGCAACTCTGTACTTCCAGTAAATATATGAGGGCAGTCTTTAAGTCATATATAAAGAACCGTTCCTTGCACAATGTTGGATGAAGAAGAGGGCAGCACCGTACAACCCACACGAAGCTCGTGGCGCAAAGGGTTTTAGTGTTGGCGACGTTCACATTCGAAGAATAGTTGGTTATTATTTATCGCCAGTTGCGTTGAATGACACCCATTGAACATCATCGTCAGTTGAGTAAGACACACGGTGATGGTGTTGTGGACATGACACATTTGCGATGTGAGTTGGTGAATGCCACATTTCAAAGAAGACTAAATGTAGGGCTTTGGTATCTCACCAGTCGGTCTGAAAACTTGATTGAGTGAGTAGAACAAATGATCATTGGATACCGACGATTGTACATGGAAAAGACAGTCTCCATAGTCGACATTTTCGTGTAGGGATGGGTTCGCAAATGCTGACCGATGAACACAAGACTTCGCAATGTGTCAGGAGGTCACAATGGATTAGACAGATTCCGATTTTTAATACTAAATCCTTACGATAATCGGTTTAATGGAAGCTCACCGATTCTGCACCACAGTAGAAATTTCAAGTTCCCGCAGGCACTAGGAAAATTATAGTAATTAGTTTTGGGACATTGAAGGCACTCAAACATTGCGTTCTCAAGGACACCACAGTGACGGCTGCAAGCAATGAAAATGTTTGGAAACGAAGTTTCTTCCATCATTGCAAGACAAGACAACGTTATTGCTCATCGGACGGCCTTAATCAACAACTTTTAAGTTGTACCACATGCTCCGTGCTCGCCTGATCTGGCACCTAGCGATTTTTGTCTCTTTCCAACTTTAAGAACTGTCTGTGTGGTCGCACATTTTTCAAGTTATTCCGCTGTTACATCAATTTCAGCTTTATATTGCGACTAGTTATTTCAACATAAATTAGAAGGTCTTAAAACGTAAATACACCTCGTATATACATCTTGTTTCTTTTCAGTTGATTCGGATAAGATCGTCTGACGTATATATTTCTCGGGTATAGTGCTCGGTTGTTATTATAGATAAATTCGCTGTTAAAACAGAAATGTTAATAATAAACTAAAAGAACGCTCAAAATATATCAAACTTGATTTAAAATGATATAAATCTTAATTAAGTATATAACATCCATAAAAATTGGGTTATTCTACAAAACATTCACGACATACGGTAACACGTCAAGAAGTTAAAATTTATACATTCTGTTCTTTTCTTTAACAAAACAAAAAAGGGTAAGATTTTATTTGTAAGAGGAAATTGGAGTAAAAACGACGCCACCATTGCAAAAGTCCTAAATATTGATTGAGATTAGATCAATGATATTTGAAAGCAAAATACGAGCTTATAAAATTAGAAGCTGTTTAGGACTGACTCTTGAGTTTTCTTGACAAATCCGTAAGTTTTTATGTACTGGGTGTGGTTAGCACATATGTAGACCAGTGGCGCAGAAAGAGGGCCTAGCGGTGCCCACGAGCCAGGTCCCACCTGCCCACGAGCCAGTCGCTGACACAAGAGATTAATTTCAAGGAAGAAATCAATTGTGGTCGGTGACATATTATCTATGTCGTCTCAGGACTCCAACTAAGTGAGCCTTAGCAAGTGAGCCCCGTCGGCTTCCCAGGTCTTCTTGGCAACAATAGCAATGTGCGCTCACGATTGTGTTCGCGAGCGGGACTCAATGAAGTTCCTTTGCCCCGGGCTCCAGATTACCTTACACCACCACTGATTCATAAAATGATTATTGTGGAAAGTTCATATAGATGCTACAGGCACCAATGTGCCTTTTGGTAAAAATTAAAGTCAATATGATTGTATAATATTGCTAAGAGATGTCACCTAAGTATTGAATAATTTTTCCAGCATGTATTGAATCTGTGGTAGAATAACCACGGATATATTAGTACGGTTTATTTAGTATCTATGGGTTTTATACAGTTGTGATTTGGATTTTATTTAATTGGTGTTATGTGAGTAATTACGTCAAATTCAAGAGGCACATGTCGAGTGCTTTCTGTATACCTAATAGATTATATCGTAACATCAGACTCTGAGGTTCATACAGTGGGGAGTTCTGGCTGGTGTACAATGTTTATCGTGTTTTATGGTTATAATTATATGATACTAATTAATGATATAGGTGTGTATTTGTTGATAGTTTGTGTGTTGATAATGAGCTAGCTATTTGGAGTATTGAATTTAAGGACTAGTTAATTAAAAGACTTGGTGCAAAAAGGGGATATCTACAGTTTTTTTTAAAAAAATTCAGGAGATAGAAAAAAAAACGCAATGAAAAATACGTTTGCACTAAAGAGTAGCGGATGGATTTCTCCATAACGAACCATTATATACAGGCTTCGGGGTAAGGCGATGATTCCCCCCCCCCCCCCCCCCCTTCATACGCCAATGCAAGAAGCAATTATTTTTTTAGTACATATTTCCATGGAAAAGTGAAAACTGGCAGAAAAAAAAATGTGGAGAATACTCTTTTTTGAACCTTTCCCTTCAATTGATTCTGATGATTTTGGAACAAATACCGTTCAGTGTATACTTCTGCAAAGTAGTACTTGTTACGCAGTTATAATGTGATGATAATTAATGATATTTGCGATGGAAAATAGCTTACATGTCAGTACACTTTCTCGGGTATACTTCAGGAAGCCACCCACTGTTCTGCTGTAATTTGTATTAATCGGTAACAGAAATAGCGCACATATAAAATTAAACAAGATTGTGATTTATTGATTATACACTCCAGGAGGTGGTGTCTTCTATTCAGTATCCAGTAATACCGTGAACCATCTATTTAAAGAAACCAGATTAAACGGACTAACATAAGTATGGCAAACTAATATGAAAATTATATAGTTGTATTCACCAATCGGTGGTGAACACCATCCTGATGGACAAAGCAATTCTGTTTAGTTAGGAAGGTCATACAGTATCCATACGTTCTATCAACTTCTTTTAACAAAAATAATAATAATTACGTAAGACCATTTGCTTCATCCTGCACAACAGAAATGGCAGAGATAATACAAATATGAAACTTCAACGCCTTGTAATACATCTTGGCTGAATTTCTTTAAAATTTTTGCACAATCAATGTACGAGGGGTATTTTTAAAGTAAGGTCCGATTGTCAATACAAAACAAAACAAGTAAAGATAGTTACCATACATTTTTGGTTATTTTCTCTGTACACATTAAGCTATGTTTCTACATAGTTACCATGTTTATATAAACATTTAGCATAGCGTTCGACAAGTTTTTGTATGTCCATGTCGTAGAAATCACCCGCCTGTTACCGAAGCCAATCTTAAAAGAAAATAGTCCTTGTATTATGTACCACCCTGTACCAAGTGGCCATGTCTTACTTCGTAGAGTGTTGTCTTCGAGATCAGAATTAGAATGTCCTGGAAACAATCTCAAAGGCCGCCCATCCTAACTGAGGATTTTTTTTTTCAGGATTTTTTTGTTAGCCTCATCAGGTAAATACCAAGATGGTACCTTCAAAGTAGTCCATGACTTTCTTCCATCAGAGCCAGAGCCAAAGTTGCCACACTCAAATTGGAAAAGTTATCATTTTGAGAAAGAAATGAATGAGTCCGGAGATGGATTATCAGTGAGACGTTGAACAAAAGACAGTACTTGTTTATCGAGAAGCTGAATGTAGTTCTCATGATTCAAATGCACAAAAACTTCTGTCTATTAATGAGACCATTTTGGTGAAGCACTCTTAGAGAATAACAGACCCCAGTTTGGACCAAGTTTTTTCATAGTCCGTATCTCTCACCTAGGTGGAGCACGTGATTATTAAGTCTGACATCAATACGGATCACATCAGAGCAGTTGACGAGTTTCCAGTCCTTTAATGTCCAGTCTTTTCGATTTTTCTTTCCATTGCAGTAGAGATTGTATATGTTTGCATTGATCTATTTCTTGGCACTCTATTCCAGATGTTAATATTTTATATGTTGACTAGCATTGAGGGTTTGGAGTTGTTGTAACCACATGGCAAAACTATTGGTGGATACTACACATGACACTCTCTGGCGGTACATATTTAACTCGATAGAGTCTAGCGCTAGTGTGATGTCAACTCTGTCTGCTTCCATAGCTAAAACACACTGTATTGTGGGATATAGGAGCGAATTCCGCCTCTTCCGAAACTCTCTGTGTCCGTGTCTACATATTTACTGTTTTTTTATATATATTTGTTATAATACCCATATTTGGTTAGGTTTAGTTAGGATAATACAGCATATATTGGTCTCTTTTATCCTTTTCCGTAAGTCCTCGCTGAGATAAAAAAAAAACTATACACTGATCCATTATCTTAAAGGAAATAACCATTATTTTCTATATTTTCCTGATACACACCTACCATTATATCTCTTATAATTTACTGTCTTCATAATATAAATTCCGTTGCTCCCCCCCCCCTCAAAAATGACTTCGTTATTATCATTTTTGTCTCACTTCCGTTATTTAAATAAAAATACGTCCACCCAGGAGACAGAAAAATGTCTCGTCGGAAGCCATTCGTTACGCCTGCTCTTTTTTTGTTTATTTATAGATGTCATCACTGGAAGTGAGTCCTTCATTTTCCTTTCCCCGACCCCACCACACACGCTATAAATTGTAAAATAATACACACCACACAAAGAGAAGAGAGAAAATGTCTCGTATTAGAGAGACAAAAAGAGACACTCATAAATGTCTCGACTGAGGAATAATAATTTTGGAAAAAAAAAAAAACAGAGTCGTCTGAAACCGAAAGAGGTCAACTAACTACCAGGAGCCACAATGGTTATAATTAACGCGGAGGTATAAATTAAACTAATTATATGACGCAGACAGTCCAAACCCACAGAAGATACATAGAATATATTAATTAAATTAAACATGAGCTGCGCATGCGCAGTGGTTTAATTTCTCAGAAAAGAATAATATGATATTAAACATTCTGCTTATAGAATCAACGTGAGGTGTTTTTTTTGTTACTAAACTGAAAAATAAAACAAAAAACCTCTGAAGTTTATTCTTTTACTGAAGTCTATTCTACAAGGCACACTCGCCAGGTGATAGAGTCCGATTTTGACCAAAATTCTTGTGTAGGTACAGTGCCTAGGTATACCTTCATAGCCAAAATTATAGTAGTCTAGGAGACAGACATAGGTCCTGTTGGAAGTTTCGCGTATCGAGAATTTGGCTTCTGGAATCTGTTCTGAGATGGTAAAGGACAAGATTTGGCTAGGTCACATAATCTCCATTGTGTGAGTTTTTTTCAATATGGCCGCCAATCATGGCGCCCACTAGTATCTTCAGAAAAAAAGTTGTAGACCTTGATTTCCACAGCCCTTGTGTAGTTCCTAAATCGAAGCGCAACGAACGATACACCGTTGGAAAACTGATAGAATGTGTATTCCAAAATGATGACGTTTATACCCGTCAAGTCCATTCTGTCCAATAGACAGACCAAAAAATTCGAATTTTTACATTATTGTGAAAACAATTAAGAATACCCTAAGCTTGCAACACTGTTATTTATCATACAGCGGCTAGAGAACACTAATAAATACGATCAACATCTGTGTACATTATACCCAGGAATTGGAAAGATGTTTGAAAAACAAGGGTGGAAACAATGGGATATCCGCACTTTCGTTATTTTTTTTGGGGGGGGGGG
>JAGDQP010021209.1:0-32087 GCA_022664845.1 Lepisma saccharinum | reverse complement strand
TGCGTGCCCTGGAACGGATTTTGCACAGATATCATACATGTGCACCATCCCTCCAAATGTACAGGTATGCGTGCAGTGGCAAGGATTATCCACGGATGGCATTTTCGTTAACAACATAACAAGGAGGCTATTTTTATTTAATAATTTGCTCTTTCCACCTAAATATTTATTCCGCGCTAGATTAGAGATGTGTGCAGCATCCGTGCAAACGAACAGCAATGCGTGCCGTGGCACGGATTATGCACGTAAGCCATTTTCCTTAACAACTAAACAAGAAGGCTACTTTTATTTCATAATTTACCATTTCAACCTCAAAATGCATTCCACACCAACTATACGAATATCCATTACATACGATCTGATACCCGTGCTGCACATGTGAGTCACATGTCTCAAGTACAGTGTACAAATGTACGGCTGTGGTATGGATTATGCACCCGTGCAGTACACGTACGTGCTGTCTGGGACCCTACTTACATCAATTTCACTATCACTTTCATCTTTATTACTACTCGAGTTGACTAAATCTTCGAGGCTATTTTAGGTTTCTAGTTGCTAGTCTGCTCGGATTATCTATTAAGAATCTCAGATGTTTTGATCCTTTGATTTCTCTCTTCGCGATGCCCAAATTTGGTGTGACTTCGTCTATTTACTAATATGTGATCGATCTGGTTGACAGCTTTGTCATCTAGAGATATGCATGTGTACTTGAGTATATATTTATGTTCAAAGTAGTGCTCTTTACTAGTAGGTTTTTCGAAATCGCGAAAGTTGTCAGTTCCCCATTTTTGTTGCTGATTTCGTGAAGGCTTTACTTCCCTGTCGTAGGTCCCAATTTTTCCTTCCTCTCTAATTTAGCGTTGAAATCACCCAATACTATTTTCGTATTATACTTTGGTAACCGGTTAAACAAACTTTCTAGTTCATCGTAAAAGGCATATTTGTCGTTATCATTAGCCTGCTCAGTTGGAGCATAGACATTTAATAAAACCTTGTTATAACGTCGAGTACGTATCACAACGTACAATAGTCTATCATTTACGGACTCTATGTTCTGAACCGTCAGAAAGTTATTACTATTACTCTTAATGAGGAATGCTGTTCCGAAATTATGAGACTGCGTTCCTCCATGGTAGAAAGTGTACTTGCCCTGTCGGATGCTATTTTGACCCTCCCACCGTACTTCTTCTATCACTAATATGTCAAGCTCATATTTCTTGGTCTCGCATACCCTCACCCGAAGAGCGCACGTTTTATATAACGTTCGTACGTTCCACGTTCCTATGCTAAGGGCTTTCTTAATACTGTTCTTGAGGTACCCTTAAGCAGTCCTCGCTCGGATATCCGAATGAGGGATTAGTTTACTTCCGCCAAATTTTACTCCAGGAGAATCCACGAACTTCTGTTACTATTTCTTAATATGATATAGCGGTTTATAATTGTGAACTGTACGACATCGCAGTAAAAGCATTCAAAATGTCGTCCTCTGTTCATCCCTGAGACTTGTAGATATCATTCATCTTCAGTCTTAAGGTGGTAACGGTGAAGCTACTTCCCTTCGCCGTGACTTTTTGTTCAGGATTATCTTCCCCTAGCCTTTGTAGTTCTCTATACTAACTGAAAGGCAGAAGTAATGGTTTTGGTCCTCAGCGGAATATTTCGGGTAACCACCATATCAGGTCGACATTCCCTAACTGCCACCTGGAGAGCTATCTGGTGGGAGACCATTAACTCCAACTCGGACTCTATATAGCCTTCAACCTCCAATTGTTGAATGTATATAGCCTTCAATAGCGAAAAGTGTGTATATATACATTTGGCGAGTGCTTTAAGGTAGAATATTGAATATAATGAAGTAAAAACTTAACCTTATATAACAGCAAACTTCGGCTGTCAACGTTTCTCAATCTTGGGTATAATTTTGTGCTTTCTTAAACTTTCACCTTGTACATTATTTCACGAGGTACTAGACCCTATATTATTTATGAAAATCCACCTTATATTTTAGTCCATCTAGCTCCGAAATTTGGTATCTTTCACCATTCCTTCTAAGGAAATTTTTCCCTTTGTTTAATTTAAGTACTCATCTCTCGAAGTCTGCCTGTGTACATCTATTAAGGTTACACTGTAAATATTCATAGGAATGTATAGTCCATTACGCTCAGAATTAAGTATTAGTTTTGTTCTTTTGTTTGGTATCTTCCTGTCTGTTACATAAGTATTTAGATATATCAATTAGTAAACGTGTGTTCATTATATTTTTCTCTTCGTCTATCATTTGTATTTAATATTTATGCTAGTATGTAGAGTTGAATTGTATTGTTGTTTTTGGTTTAACCACTCAAAACTGCAGAGTCTATCCTTAGGAAGGGGTTTTATAGGACCATTAGAGGACGTGGATGGATGGTGCGTTTTTATCAAACCGATCTTCTTCTCTCAAGAAAAAGACAGATCACGCCATCTGGTTCGGCTTTCTTGAAGCAAAGCACTTCCATTTTGAACTCAACACTTTGAAATTTAATTATTTTGTGTGCCACTGAAACAAATACAAAGTGCATTCTTGTTCCATTCCCGCCTAGGTCACATTTTTATCTTCACTTTTCAAACAACTTTAGTTTTCTATTTGTACTCATAAGTTAAATAATCATTCCTTATACATTTCTCAATATTTTACACATTTAACGCTAACGGGTTAGAAAGTCACAACATTTTACACAATTCACGGAGATATGTTAGATTTAGAAGTTTTTTATTATACTTGATGCAAACAGTGCGTATCACATTTTAAAAATCAGGTGTGTTTCAGTCACATCCGTGCATAATTTCTATATGAAGCCGTTCTCCTGTGTTTTCCCAAGGTTGATAGAACTACAGTTCTATACAACTGACTTTCCAGAAGAAAATTGTTCTGAAATTCTAATGACAACTATGAGGGACATTCAAATGAAACCCAGTCACTAGTGTAAAGTAACGGTAACGATTGTATTAACTCAAAAATGTAGTTATACACAGTACACATACTCACAAATAGTCACCACAACTGTTGGCACATTTATCCCATTGCGACACTAGCCGGTCGATTCCATCCTTGAAGAAGCTAGTAGGCTGCTATTGGATCCAGACCTGGACCCAGTCACACACTTCGTCGTCCGTTGCGAATCGATGTCCGCGAATAGCTTGTTTTAGAGGTCCAAACACATGAAAATCACACGGGGAGAGGTCGGGCCTGTACGGTGGATGTTCCAGCGTTTCCCACCGAAACTGCTGCAATGTCGTCTTCACCGCATTAGCCGTGTGTGGGCGGGCGTTATCATGCAGGAGGATAACGCCATTACTGGGCGTTTCGACTTGATGGCTCGTCTAAGGTTCTGTAACATGTCTTGATAACGCTGAGCATTGATGGTGGTACCCCGTTCCAGGAATTCGACAAGCAGTGGGCCCTTGTGGTCAGAAAAGAAGGACATCATGACCTTACCAGAACTGGTGTGCACGGGGTTTGATTTCTTTGGATGTGGTGAAGTCGCATGTTTCCACTGCTTGCTCTGACGCTTGCTTTCCGGTTCAAAAGGGTGACACCATGTTTCGTCCCCTGTGACAATACGCGACAGAAAGCCGTATTCCTCCTCATGATAACGTTGCAGATGATTCAAAGACAGCGCCATTCGAGTATTGCGCTGTTCGGCGGTCAGTTGGTGGGGAACCCACTGCGCACAATTTTTTCGAAATTCCAAGTGTTGATGCATTATGGTGTGGACGGTGCCCACGCTAATACTCAGTAACCGATGGATCTCGTCCATGGTGATTCTGTGGTTGTACAAGACTAAAGCATTCACTTCTGCAATCATTTCCGGTATGATGACACGATGAGCCTGTCCAGGACGGGCATCGTCTTCCAGTGACTCGCGCCCCTCAAGGAATCTTTTGCGCCATTCAACAACACTTGAACGACGGAGACTGTACTCACCGTACACAGCCTTCATCCGTCGATACATTTCACGGCCTCCAACTCCCTCCGCCGCCAAAAATCGAATCACTCCTCGTTGTTCCTGCTTACTCGCCTGCATGTTCGGTAGTGTACGATAACTTGTGTGACCACCTTCTCTTCGGCGTGAAACCACACTGGCTCTATGCAACGTCAAACGGTGCGCACGCGTCAGCCTCTCTACCAATCGATGGTGCCACCATACCCGCAGTTACGTGGTGCCACCTTACATGTAAGGCACAGTTAGACGCACTGACCGGGTTTCATTGGAATGTCCCTCATATAATGTGTCTTCATAAGGTATAGGAACACGATATGGTCTATCTAATCTTTGAGATTGCTTCTAGGTGTTTGTAATGAGTGGCATGGAATTCTGATGGACATAGTCAAAAGATACCCTCAAAATATACATAAACATAATTAAAATGCATGACACAATTCACAAAACAAATTGAATCGTTATCACGTAAAAATAAAATTTAAAAAACGCTTACTGGTGCCGGTACTCGATGAATATAAAGAGAGGGAGATGAATACAGGACAAAGGTCGTCGCACAAAAAACTTATGATCCAACATGAGAGTACTGGAAAAAACAGACATTCGTTCAGTCATTTGTTGAAAGAGTTGTTCCCTTAAGAACATTTTGTAACTGCAACTAAACAAACGATATGGCTAGGCATCAAAGATGCTGTTTATTACGTTCCTTTATGTCACAGCGTGACAGCAAGGTTTCAGTTCTCATGAAATTAATTTACACAAAAATAAGTCTTTGTTACAGTTCATATACGTATTCTTTGTTGAACATATGAAAACTTACATTCTGAAGTTCGCGCCATCGACAGCTATATTGCAAAATGGCGTCCATTCGACGTCTTGAACAAATTTTTTCGACATTTCGGCGAAAATGGTGCGAGATACGAAAACTTTGCACAGGACATAAATTAAAGAACAGAAAAATTTACACAACTTTTGTCCTTTATATTTTTTTCATACGATCCATCATTTGACTACAATTCGCATATCTTTCCAATTCTTGTAATTTTAAATTTTCCTCTTTTGGGTTTTGTTTTGTGGTGAACAACAATTATTCAGGAAAATAGCTCGATCTAAGAATGATCTTTTATGAAAACTTGTATCCTGCACAGTCTTCATCAAAAAGTAACCTGCAAAGCAAATGCAGCGGGAGGTGGAGAGGGTTAAATGCATGGGGGAACAATAATAATAATTTGCGATACATTCACTCTCTTCTTTCTTCATAGCAGACTGTCTCTTATAGATGGAGTTCCCCGAAGGAACCTTATAATAAAGATATTTGATACAAAGACTAAATAAAGTAACATGTTTAACATTTATTGTTATCTGAAACGTTTATTGTAATTTAATTTTATTGTTCAAATTATTCACTTAATAATTACACCAGTTCATAATAATTGCATTGCATAATAATAATTCAAACTATTTATTTATTAATAAAACCATATATTCAACCTCATTCCACTACACAATCCACATAATAAATGGAGAGAGAGAGAGAGAACGAACGAACGAAAGAAAGAAAATTAATAAAATTTATTACGAAAATAATTTCTGAAACATTAATGTTAAAACATCTGTTTATGATGGTTAAATGTATTAATAACAGACTAAGAAACATCTCTTTTTAAATTTGTTAAGAAAGTCAATACCTTCTGAGTAATTATGAACAATTCATATTTACTGGAACACAAATGTTTAAAAAAAACCAATTATGATACAACTCATTAAATATTAATCTACACAAAAAAGTGACTGATTATTATTTTTTATCTATCGCTTATTGCTTAGTAGTTTCACAGATATTTTACCTTAAATGTTTTGGACCGGCGGCCATATCGATGACGTTATGCCTTTGATTGTAAAAACTGGAAAAAGTGCTACCATTATATTTCGTGAGCACAAGCTTAATCGTTTGACATATAGGATGTACTTATTTATATCCTCAACCAGCACACGTTCTATCATATACATCTCTACTATGAAGGACCAGCAATATAGTGCACTTATGTCTTTTATGATAATTGGTGATGGTTTGCCATGGTTATGTTTTCAGTTGATTCATATAAATTGGTTACATTTCGACCCAATATTTCATTTACCACTTCATTATAATAGTTAATGGTATGATGATTTTGAGTGACACTGCCTGTATCCGATCCGTTCATATATAACGTGAACTTCGAGTTATATGTTGGTAAAATGCTATTATAGACTTAATTTCAAATTACTTTTTCAACTATACTAAATCCAGGAGATTATAAAGAAATAATAAGTCTTGTTATAGACATAACATGTTAAGGGGTATTCAAGAAACAAATATATGCCCGCTATTTTGAGTTAACATGAAAGATTGTTTCTTTCTTTGTAACTATTTCAGTCCTTAACAGAGTCATGAAGTTAAAACAAGATATGTTCTAATCTCAGGACGACGCTAAGTCAGAAAACACTCTGTGAACTCAAAACTGGATTGATTAAGTAAGATCAAATGTTAGATATTGTTAATGTGAGGACGGGTTCCATGGCGGACATCTTGAAATCCACTATCTTAAATTCATGTCGAGAATTTAAAATGGAAAGGCACCATGTGACATATCGTTTAGGCTAGCTTGCTATCAGATATTCATATACAAAGTAGTTGTTTAATACGTTTATTTCTTTAGAAAATATTGGCTATTTGATCTGGGATTAGCTGAAAGGTAATGGCTTGTCATTCTGTCATTGTAATTGATTCAGAATATTGTTAAATCTTCATAAGCGGATTTAGATACTCCTGATGTTTGGTGGTCGCAGTACCAGACTGATTGCAGATCATTTCAACATGCGTTATTCGCACTAAGCAGACAGAGCATACACAACTCAAGATAATGAAGAAGTTTGTGGAAAAGGCGTGTGTGTGCGATGGGAATGTAATGGAGAACAAGGACCACAACCGACAAGAACACGGGAAGAGCTCTTGTGACAACCATTGTAAAGAACCCTATAAAGAGAACCTGGAACAGAACAATTATTATTAGTCTGATGTTAACCCATCATCGACAGATGCTAGGAAAGCAGGTGGTGGGAGAAATGTCGTGGTGCTATGTAGAGTAGGGCGACCGATGTTCATCCAAGAAAAGTTGACTGATGAACGATATGTTGATATCCTTCGCAAGAACGTGTTCCCTTCCCTGCTGAATCCTAAAGGGAATTTTCCTCCTTTTTCCGGTAAGATTACGTACTTACGTACTACACTTCTGAGGCCTGAGGGTAATTCGATCTACAATTTCCGGGATCTTGGATCGGTCAGCACAGACCCATCTAGTAGCTCCTTTTTCACATGAGGTAATGCCGGTGATTTTTGGAGTCATCTCAAAACAGTGAAGCGCGAAAAAATAAACCATCTACACCATCCTAGCGACTGAATCAGAACAGATCAGCCACAGTTAAACCCTATATGTTACGCAGGATCTATGATGATTCGAAAAAGTGATTTTGTGTATTCGGCAAAATGCCCGCCATATTGATCACATACTGTAGAGAGCATAATATCATTACTGAGTTTCCTAATCTCCTACACAAACATATTTGACATTAGGATACTGAAACATAGATAGTCTCTTAATCTGAAATAAATTTTAGAGAGCCTAAGTTCTTTATATCGCCTTCTGGAAATTTAACTATCGGGTATTCGTAGTTCACAGACATTATAAATGAATGTAGAACACACATTCTCGTGAGCTCAATTCGCATTGTAAAGGCAGTACTCTAGGATAAGTGGTGCACAAGATTCTTGGCTTACATACCACTTTCGTGTTGCCGCCCGAGAGGTGCATGTTTCACATTTGCATTTCTGGGAACGAGCAAACCTAGAACAATATCAAATAACCCTTTTCCTCTTTTGAACATCTCGACCTAAATTCAAGATGGGGGCTTTAAACCGGAGGTATATATAAGTATTGTTCAGCAACAGGCTGCCAGGCATAAAGATTGGCCGGAAAAATCGTGTGTTCAAAATATTCCACACCACAGCATGACCTTGCTCCTGCCAGCTGCTATACTAGCATCTGTCAATGTTGGGTTTGGCATCAGATTAATAATAATGGTTCTGTTTATTGTTCTTTTCCAGGTCCTGTTTATAAGGGCTCTTCACGATGGTTGCCACAAGAGTTTCTTATCATGTTCTTGTCGGTTAGTGTAATTGGTTGCCCACTACATCCCCTCTCGCTCACATATCCAGTTTGTACAAATTTCTTCAATATTCGAGTTGCGAGATGCATGTGCTCTGTCTGCTTTCTGCGAAGAACACTCGTTAACATCAACTAAAATCACCCTGGTACTGCGACCATCACTCATCACCAATATCTCGATTTGCTCATGAAAGGTTAGCGCAAGTCTGAATCAACAACAATCACGAATGGCGAACCATTACCCTTCGCATAATCCCAGATCAAACGGCCCCATCTCATAAACGAATGAACGTAGGTAAAACAACTATTTCGCTTTTGAATTTCTGATAAAGATATAGCCTGAGACGATATGTCATGTGATTGTATCTTCCATTTAAAATTCTCGACATGAATCCAAGATGGTGGCCTTCAAGATTTCAGTAATGGAGCACGTCCCCATCAACGATATTCTACATTTGGTCTCCCTCTATCAAACTAGTTTTGACTTACCAGGGTTATGTTTCCAGGCCTTCCATCATCCTGAAATTAAAACACCTCTTTTTTAAATTCGTTTTTCTGTTAAGTGTTGAGATTTATAATTTTAAAACGGGTGATGAGTTTGTAAATGTTAGTTCTATTTGAAACTGGTAATAGTGACTTAGAAAGGAACAATTACGAGATATCATTTTGTACTCCACAAAATTCTATGCTTATCAGATAAAATGACAAAAAGCAGACTTTTGGTGCCACTTGTTTAAAATGGTGGCCGATGCCCATGGATCCAAACTGTGCGAACTTTTGGGCTTTCTGAATAGAATAATGAGAAAATAATTTTCTCTGGACCGCTATGTTAATATATGATAAAAAAAACTAATTCTAGCTTGAGCAGAGTGTATATTGATATAAATCATATTAAAGCATAAGAGTGTACAAAGTAATTAAATCATAATTAACATGCAGAATAATCTTTGTTTGTTACTATTTAAGCGCATTATTCATTTACTAATTATTTTGTAGATTGCATTCGTAGATATTTTTGACATTAATAATATATTTATAGTTTCTAAATAACCACCCCACGTAGCTCTCTTAAATTTTATGCCTGCTAGATCGATATGATACAGGTATTTCTACGCAAGGAATCTATCATCATTATCTTGTTTGACAATTTTGTTTGATTGTGGTAACTGCTTTATCAATGCGGGCCCAGTTGCAGCTGCATACTCAGGTTGTGAAATCTTGTCGATCTCCAAGAAGTGACTTCCCAAAGAACGATCGTAGAAAAAAAATGGCCCATTCTTTTATGCTTAAATAGTAAGTTTATGGCTTCTTAGGTAACCTTTCATAAATTAGGGACACAAGTTCTACAAATCGTTACATAATTCTATAATTGTTTTAAAAGAGTGCAGGTACTCCTGTTAAAACATAAATACATTGACTGCGCCCCGCTTCAATTGTTATTTTGTTTTATTCTTGCTGTTTCAGATTACAATTAGAGATTCTTTTCAGTACTGTGTTATAATTCATGTATGATCATTTGTTCTCAAATAAATGTTTAATCAGTACATGTATGTCGCTTTATGTTAACATTTAGTGTTCCATTTCATACGATGGTTGATCCCTATTCTCAAGCCCTGATCCTCTATAGCAGCTGACATAAAATAGTGAACTCATTTTTCAACATAGTTCCCTTAAAGACTGACACATGCCCATATTTTGCAAACCACTTGTTTACGGACGTTATAACTTCATTTTCAGGTGACGTTTACCCTCATCAGATATTCCCTAAGTTTTGTACAGTTGCTCTGGTCCCAAACGTGTGAATAGAAGAGGGTCCAGTAATTCAAAGACTGCGATTACATGGCAAACCTTTCAAAGGAAGACCTGTGTCTTAGAGCATTCTCACCTCAACTTGATATGACGCTTTTCCTTTTTTCATCCCTTAATTCTTGCAAAATCTAATCTAAACTTGCACGTCCTGTGTTTGCCCTAAGAATAACTAAACACAGAGTCAAATTGACTGAGTTCTCAGCAGCTCCATCAGTCTTTATAGGTACCATTTGCTTCAGACTTTCCCTAAACTGTCTTCAATCGACCAAGATCAGGCGCTTTACAATTGACTGGTGTGAACAGTACTATCCTCGTATACCAGTGTTATTTTAATTGAAGTGTTACAATTATTACTCCATAATGGCGTAACAATTTGGTAGAGATTATATCTAAAATTGACTAGAATAGTCTAAGTAGGGCTAGTTAAGAAATACGTAACGTTAGTTAAGAAGTACATATAGAAAGAACAGATAGAGTCTGCCGTTTGTAATACATAACGGAACGCGAAGCCAATATGTTGTCTCGGAAACGCAGCGTCGCCATATTGATCTGGGCCATTTGGCTAAGTGAGTATTGTATGCTTAAGGAGAAAAAGGTAAGTTCTGTTTGACGCTTGTATTGAATTGAATCCATTTTTAGAAGACACTAAACAATTTTAAGATCTTAATACTTCTCAGTTTAATATATTAATTTCTATAGTTTAAAGTGGACAAAATTTGGGCAAAAAATATATAAAAAATCACATTTGAAAAGACGTCTACTCTCAACATTCCTTGTGAACAAATTTAAGACAAGTTAAAATAAAATATTTACAAAAATCGTACAATTATAGCATTAACACAGAACTTCTTGTTACCTATGCAATAAATTGATTCTCATAACATTTTAGATAGCATATACTAATTTCTGTAAAAATAATGTTATACGCACTTTGCTTTCCTTCAGAGAGGTTTGCTGGTACACGAATATACAGGGTTACAATATGTCGCATTCTGATTGGGAGAAAACAGTTTCTTTTGGTACTATATAGAAACTGGATATTTATCTTGCTTCTACGGGTTGTTGATACTAGACCTTGCTCATCTACTGAACATAAATTGATATCAAATGTGAAACATGATTGTAATTTCCATCTGCAAATATCAAACCATATTAAGGACTTGTGTTTAAATTTGGTTACAGAACAACAAACTACATTTGTTCTTCATGCAGGATTTGTGACACAATACATAGTAGCATACCTTCAAAAATGCTTTGGAAGAAACATTATGAGTGTGTCAGGCACTACAGCTTATTGCAAAGACAACTTGAGGGCAATGCAGACTCCCAGAGACAATGATGTAGCAATTTATCTTTCGCAAGACTTGCAATCATTACATGAATTTTACGAATTTTACAGCGAATTTTGTTGGAATACAAGAACACGTATTCTAATAATTCTCATTTCAATATCATTCGTAAGTATTAAAACGAATCTATTCTATACATTACCACCGACACTTGAAAGGCGATACTTGAGAACCACAATATTACTTATCACAGAGAACACATGTATATCTAGTTATTGGCCAATCAGACTTCCTGTAGTAACGTATAATGTATTTTTGCAGGCTTATTTTCTTACAATACCACAATAGGTTCGTTAGCTGAAACACTAACTATGTTGAACCAATCGTTTTCTTCCTCGAAAGTGTAAAACCTTTACGGACACCAATTGGTCTAACATCTCACTGTGTTGACATTCTACCCCACATTAGCTTCCAGATAATTGATGGACAATATGTGAAGCGAGGAATGATAGTTAAAGTATTAGATGAACTAAGTACTCCTATGAGTCATGCCTCAAAATACGTAATAGTGGTGGAGCCAATAAACTTTGGGCAAAAGTCTTCGAACGGAACCTGGACACGTATAGTGCGAGATCTTGTATCAAAATATGTTGATATGGCATACGGTGGATTTCTTCTAAGCTACGATACAAATTGGGTGCTTGAATTTTCAGAAAATTATGCATTTATCAATTATCGTACCTGAAGCTAAACGAATTCTTCCCTGGAAGACGTTTCTCTTTATTTTACACTACTATGTTCTATTATCTATTCTAACAGCATATATTGTGATGGCTACAGTTACTAAACTAGTCCAAATGTGTTCGGCTAGAATAAACAATTTGGAATTAACCTTTCTGCAGACGTTTACAATTGTAGCAGGTGTTTCCGTATCTCATCCCAAACAGACTTCAGTGAGAACTCTTCTTCCATCTACTGAAACACTTATAGACATTAAAGCTGGTAAACAGATAGGTGCGATTGCTACTGAACCTGCACTGGAATATTATATTTATAAAGTTCAACCACGTCCAATGTGTGGCCAACGTTGACCCGATTTTCTGTACTACTTGGGAAGATACTACCATTATTTTTGTAAGCACGAAAGGGTTAGAGCACAAATTTACATCGTTTAGTAATGATCGACTTCACCCCTGATGACGGTATATGCAAAAAAAAAAGTTATCTTTCTCAGAAAAAATCAAACATCACCCCGGCGGTAACCGAACCCTGGTCACTGGATTAGCTGTCCGATGCGGTAGCCACAAAGCTAAAACGCCAACGTGCCAGCGGTTTTTTTGTGAGTGTTCATTATGCAGCGTTGCTTCACGACATGCCCATGAGTCAAAACACGTGAGCTAATATTTTCGTCCTCAACTACGCACATGCTTACATATGCCCTTCTGTTATGAAGGACAAGCAAGATATAGCACCTGTAACAACGTTTGCTTTGAGAATTGAAGATACTTTCTTATGGTCGTGTTTTCAGTTTATATAAATTGTTTGTTTACCCAATTTCTGATTTACCATTTCATTACCGTAGACAATGACATTACAACTTTGAGTGACAGTGTTTGTACATGTCGGTCCATTCCGTAACCTGAACATCGAGTTATATTTTTAAATGCTATCATACTCTATATGCTTTAAAGTCCTCATTTCAAATTAGCTTTTCAACTATACTAAATCCAGAATAGTATATTTAGATAAGATGTTAAGAGCTTTCAAGTAAAAGAAATATACAACTAAGGAAAATAAGGCTTACATACGATAAATTAAAATAAAAATAATTCTAGCTTGAACAGCGTATACATTGACGTAAGTGGACGCAGGACACATTAGTATGAAAGAAAATAAGAGTACAATATAATAAAACCTTCACTAACATTCATAATAACCATAGCATGTTACTGTTGCAACACATTATTGATATATTAATTACTTACTACATATTTGCATTCGTTAATATTCTTGACATTTATTAATATGTCTATTGTTTCTAAATTGTTCCCCACTTCAGCACTCTTGAGTTTTATGTCCACTACGTTGACACAAACAACACGTATATATACATAAGGTATATTCAATCTATCATCATTACCTTATTTACCAACTCTGTTCAGTTGTGTTAATTGTTTGATCAATGTATGACCTTGTTGCAGCTTGGAGAATATAATCAGGTTATGAAGATCTTGTTAATCATAAAGAAATTACTTCCTAAAGACGATTGCAGAAGAAAATGGGGTGATTATTTTATGCTTAAATAGTAAGTTTATGATCTAACATGTAACTTCTCATAAAAGAGATAAATTCTATAAATACTTTACATATCTTACAAGAGTGCAAGTAGTGGAGGTTACAGCATAAATACTACTTGGTAATTCTTACTATTAGCTACTTCTGTTATATGGTGTTGAATTCGCTTCGTCCAGAATTATTTGCATTGTTTAGGATGCGTGTAATGCAGAATATGTTGTAAAATCAAAGGACGATGTGAGGGCAAGTACACACATCCCACCTTGAACAATATGTCATTGCACTCATGCTGTTCACCTTAATTTTGCATCACATTTTCCATTGCGTGTATTCGAAATAAGGGATATAGTAACATTGAAAGTAGGGGAGATGGGAGCACAATGGTACAAGGAGCACAGTGAAACGAATAGCTTCTTTCACGACTATGAAGTGTAGAGATCTTGTACTTTTGGATTCGCCACGTTATCCAGATAGCTACGCGACATGACAATTCGCAAATAAGTAGGCGTTTGTAGAACGTAAAGAAGACAAAGATTGAGTGTCAACCATCGAAAGTAATTTTCGGCTTTGTAGTTATTTCGTAGTTTCGCTTAGAAGACAGAAATTATCACATATCTTTCTTGTTTGTTTCTAGCGATGATATTTAATCTTTAAAGGTAAGTGAACACTATTTGGTTTTCTTCCTTTCGTTTGAAATACTGATTGTTGTGAGGCACAATGAAACAAATTGTGCAGGGGCAGAATGAAACGTCTCATTGTGTCCCGTTGTAGTGTTTCATTGTACCCCTTACATACAGAAGCGATACAATGCACAAAAAAACGCTATAGTCTTAGCCCATCAAATTCTATCCTATCTGAAAGAGCGCCGTTAGACAATGGGTCCTCAGCGTTTAAATCCACAGAAGACTTTCAAGGGGCTCCCAAAGTGATGAATGATTCATCTAAAAGACGGGGAATATTAAAAGGTCATCAGCATCCCTGAGTGATATGGTATTAATAATAAATGTTAATGAGATAAAATTTTCAAAAAGGGGAGAGGTAAACTTCTGATGATTTTAAAAATTCTTACGAATCTCGTTGTAAAGCAATAGATTTAGTACGCAAATCAAATGATAGCGATTTCTCTACAAAAAGTTGGGATGATCGTAAGTCATAGTGCTGCTGTTATTCATACAATTAATTTTATCTTTATTTCCAAAAAGGTGACTTGCAAATAATTAACCCTTGCTGTTTTGTATATTTACATAAAAACACCGTCGTGGGAGACTGTGTTTTGATAGTTCCATGTCCAGGGAAAGAAAAATATATTCTAGGTCGGGGAAGTAACTCGTGGTAAAGATGAATTAGGAGAATACGAGATTACCATTTTTCGTAGCAGCAATAAGCAGGCCGACAAATTCTTCAAGCCATCCGTTGAAGATCGTGCGTTCATACACGAAGAGCAGATAAAAACAATTATTCCGAAATCTAAGTTGTTGGATAAAACTAAACGACAGAATTCTAATTTCACACTTGGAATAGATTTCTCTATTTTCAACATTAATGTGTGAAATGATTTGGAAATGAAGCAACAGCTTAACATGAGTCTAGTTTGTTCTAGTTACAGTATCTTTGTTTTCTATTTTTATTATAAAGAATTCTCCTTAAATTAACTGACTCGCGTGAGGGCGTTTCATTGTACCCCAGTTTATATTTCATTTCACCCCAACAAATGGTACTATGGCACATAACGAGTAACTGTTAAATTTGTGTAGCTTCTATTTCAAAATGCAAGTAATGATAAATTTTATAATCCTCACTTGCAAACCAAAGATTGTTCTTTGGATCTACTGAGACTTGTTCATTTCCTACAATAAATAAGTACAAAAGTGCGAACTTAATTTTTCTTGTTTCATTGTATTTTCATCTCTCCTGTATTTAACGCCATATAACAGAAATACCTAAAACAAAGAATTAATCGCTTTTACAATGAATAAAGCTAATTGGAGATAAAAGCCTGCAAAATTTCTCTTCCTTTCGTATTTCCAAGCGCTTTTATTTAAAAGTGTAAATTATCATTGGGGTAGTTGGGGTAAAAGCTTATGCCCCACCACCTTAATTTGATGACTTGGTTCAAATTCCCCTCGATCTATTTTGGCCATTTCAGATAACAATTTGAGATTCATTTCAGTACAGTAATTAGTGTATGAAAATTACCACTAAATAAAATGTTTATATAGTATAAGTACGTCGATTTACATCACTATCTATCGCTCTATTTAGTACGCTCCAGACCAACTGACTTGCAGCTGACGCGAGAATGAACTAAGTTACTGATTGGCCGGGAAGTATGGCATATACACTATCTAATCAAGCAACTTACACTGATTATATTATCCGAAAATTATAACCCCCAATGAAATTCTAACATCACTTTTCTCGAACTTGAAATATTAGAAGCAACATCGTTCGTTATCTTTCCAAGATTCTTACAAATTTCCACAACTTCCAAGAAATCTTCAGGTAACTTTGGCTCAGACCATATGGATCTGAATTGGTGGAACGAAGCTCCGGGAAGGCCCACGTAGACGGTGTTTGTCCACCGCAAAGCCCACATGTCATTACCTGGGATCGAACCGACGACCCCCATTCACGAGAGACGAGCTCTCTACTACTGGGTCACCGCGACTCCTACAACTTCCTGGAAGGAGGGTTGTTAAACCTCTGCAAATGTCTAGTTTTCAGATGCCATAATTTCATTATCCGTTGATTGATTTCATCTTGAGTTGCTCCTTAAGTTTTAATGAGAGCCTGTTGTCACTGAGGACCGTAACTCCTGAAAAGGAGTGGGTCCAACAATTCAAAGCCTGTGCCTGTTTCAAAATATTATGCACAATACAATATCCGATGTCTATCTCCTCCACTATCTCCTTGGTGACTTGTCGATCCTGCAAAACTAAGTCATGTACTTTAATGTTGTTTTCGGGTGTTGTGACAGTTTTAAAAGTACCACCAACATGTGTATTTTATATGGTTCTACGACGATCAAACTCACAACGCCACTGTTTTATTACACCATAAAGCAGAACCGATTTCTTTAATATTGCGGTCATATCGTGGCGAATTTTGGTTCGATGTGTTCCCTTCTTTCATAGGTATTTACAATAAGCTCCTTCCTTGATAGGCTTATTTTTTTTACAGATGATGCACCGTGTAATATTTAAACACATCCAGCGAGACAGCGCGAGTATGTACATTGTACAGTACGAAGCTTCTTACAAAAGATCCAACAATAATTTGTTTACATCTAGTGTAGGCACTACAAGAGATCCATTAACCTCTAGCAAAATGTTATGCGCCATCACTTGTATTTACTTATTGATAGATTAACAATTCGTGTTTATTTTCTCCATGAACTAAAGTGTAGGATATAACTTGCGTCACGAAATTATTTTGTGATTCTCGTTTTATTAAAATGATGCGCGTATTTGAAATTTGTAAAGGGGAAACCTTGTGTTACTTTGTTCCTTGCAACAAGGAACGACTGAAGAAGATTAATTTCGAAACATCAAAGACAACTATTTGTATCTTGCATCCTACTTATTGTAGAATGATCTACATACAATGCAGAAAAAGTATCATCCGTCAAGTTAAAAAAAAACTGAAAACTCAATTTTAATTAAGTATAAGAAATCACTATATTTCCATCTTGGTTGGAAGGTCGGATGGAAAAAGGCCATTAGGAACACAGAGACGACGTCGGAAGGACAATATTAGAAGGGATCTTCGAGAAGTAGGGGTTTGTGATGAAAACTGGCTTGATCTTGCCCAGGATAGAATCCTGTTTCGGACGTTTGTTACAGCGGCGACAAACTTGCGAGTTCCGTAAGCCATAGAGTAAGTAAGTACTGGTAAGTAATAAGAACTCACAGTGTAAATCTTTCCAAGCGAATGAGCGCAAAAAATAACCATGAATTTTATTATGGAAAATCGGTGTATTTCTCAATGAAACTCACGCAAAAACTTCCCTTTCAAAGCGTTCTTAACTCAAAACACACCAAAATTAGTGAAGCGTACTCGTACCCAATCCTTATCTAAACAATAGATCAGAACTAGAACAATGGAATCAACGCTTGTACAAAAGCATACCTCCATGTATTTGCATCTAACTATACTGTATTTCCCGAGTTCTGGGGCGAAGGATGCTAGAGGTGTTTCCACAGCTTTACAGTTTCCAGTTATTAATTTTGTATGCTTGGAGACTACTGTAGTTACTCACTCTTCTCCTTCGATATGAAAATTAAGACTTTACTACTTTATTTGCATCAATGCTTTATATATCTGTACCCAACTGTGTTGCTATACAATGACACTTTTTTAGCATTATGAGCTGTTTAATAAATCAACTGACTATATTGTACAGAGTACAGTTACTGCATAATTAAAGATGGTACTTCAGCAAGTGTTTTATTAATATTCTCGATGTATAAAATTAACTACGTTTCAACCATACAAAGAAGAATCAATAGTGATCTCGTATACATTACCCACAGAGCGGTTCTTGAAACATAATAGTAAGTGCACTTTAAATCCGTGGCCAACCCATTCCCTTGACCTCAACCAATTCAGATCATATGAAATAAGGTGCAATGAGCTCTTCAAGCACAGTATCCTCTACCAGGTGCGTCAATTACCGGACGGTATCTTATCTGTGTATTGTAGTATCCATTAGACACGCATTGAGGAATTTGTTCCATGATTTCTACCGTGAATCGGTGTAGTTGTGAAGTCCAAAGCATTCTAACAAAGCACTAAGAAAGTGTTTCTAATAAATAATAGTAAGCTTCATATACTTAACAATGAGAGAACGCAACTTGGGTTAAAAATGGCTAATCTATCATGTCCATGTTGTTACATTTTCGAGGAAATTAGATACTGAACATATGACTGGTTATAAATATATGTCAGTGAGATATATGTATATTGAATCAATCTTATGTAATTTCGTTTCGAATCTTATATACGTAGTTTCTGTGGACTTGAGCAGATCATTTAAGCCTATAGCAAGAGCTGAATATTATTGATATTCATAATTTTATGTTCATCGCTCCTGATTGTAGAAACTATATACATTTCTGAATGATTTAAATCATATAATCTATTTCAGACCAGAACAGGAATGATTAATATCTCCGATATACATATTTCATGGTTATAAAGGTAAGATATTTTGTATCGTAAACACATTAAGATTGCTTTTACAGAATGTAAAATATAGATAGCCAAGGAACTACAGTGAATACTGATATTGATACTTGTTAATACCATACACTTACTAAAATCACTGTTATGAAATCCTTCTACCAGGCAAAGGGTAATTTAGATATCAAAGATCTTTCCTGTTATTTGCCTGCAATTAAGATGATCGAGAATGGTAGAATAGGTAATGGGGTGTATTAACGGGTTATTTAAAGCACACTTATCTACGGTAACTTTGCGTGAATTGACCTTTTCGATTGAATGGTGTGAAGATAAAATGAACTACATAATCTTAGTGACGAAGAGACAACAGAAAAGAACCCGATATGTTATGAAGGAAGTCTCAATGTTATTGCCTTGATTGCACATTTCACGAGCTTATTTGCAAAAGAGCACATGTCCATTGACACAAAGTTCACAGTAGGCGCAAGAAGAACGTATTTCTATCGAAGGGTGAGGAATATAATGGTACAAATAATCTAATGGTGTAACGAGTCATTGTCTCTAGCTACAATGTTAGAAAATTCGCACAATTTCAATGTTCGTGCTCTCAGAGAAATGCATTCTTTTACGCCTACAATCAAATTAGTGTCACCGGGTATGTGAACCATTGAAATAAGCTCATCATTTGTATTTTGCATGAACATTCTTTGTTAAAAAAGCACATACAAAGCATTCATTACATCTACTTTGCTTTCTTTCAGCGAGAAGTTTCTTGGAAGAGGAATATACAGGGTTACAATGTGTCGTATTCTGATTGGCGGGCAGTGGTTCATTTTGGTATTATATAGAAACTGGATATGTCTCCTGCTTCTACGGGTTGTAGATATTAGGCTGTGCTCATCCAGTGAACACAAATTAATATCAAATGTGAAACACGACTGTAATTTCCATCTGCAAATATCAAACTATATTAAGGACTTAAGTTTAAACTTGATTTCAAAACAACAAAATACATTTGTTCTTCATGCAGGATTTGAGACACAATACATAGTAGAACACCTTCAAAAATCCTTTGGAATAAACATTTTACCCGTGTTAGGCAATAATATAACTTCCAAAGACAATTTAAGGGCAATGCAGACTCCCAGAGACAATGATATAGTAATTTATATTTCACAGGACTTTCAGTCATTACATGACTTCTACGAAACCTACAGCGAATCTTTTTGGAACAGAAGAACACATATTCTAATAATTCACATTTCAATATCATTTATAAACACCAAGAAGAACCTATTCTACATACTACCAACGATATTTGGAAGACGATACTTGAGAACCGCAGTATTACTTATCACAGAAAAGATATGTACATCTAGTAATGAGTCAATCAGACTTTCTGTAGTAACATATAATCCATTTTTACAATCTTACTTTTCGTACAATACCACAATAGATTCGTTAACTGAAACACTAACTATATTGAACAAATCGTTTTCTTCCTCCAAATTGTCAAACCTTTATGGATACCCAATTGGTCTAACATCTCACTGTGTTGACATTCTACCATACTTTAGCTTCCAGATAATTGATGGACACTACGTGAAGCGAGGAATTTTAGCTAAAGTGTTAGATGAACTGAGAACTCGTCTGAATTATACTTCAAAATATGTAATCGTACACGAGCAAATAAATTTTGGAGAAAAGCTTCCGAACAGAAGTTGGACAGGTCTAGTGGGAGATCTTGTATCAAAGGATGTTGATATGGCATACGCTGGATTTCTTTTAAGCTATGATAGAAATCAGGTGCTTGAATTTTCAGATAGTTTTTCAGTCACTCGTTCATCAATTGTCGTACCTGAAGCTAAACGAATTCCTCCCTGGAAGTCTTTCCTCTATATTTTGCACTACTACGTTCTACTGGCTATCCTAGCAGCATATATCCTGATGGTTACCATTACTAAACTAGTCCAAAAGTATTCCGGTGGAAAAAACGGTTTGGAATTAACCTTTCTGAAGATGTTTTCAATTGTTGTAGTTGTTTCTGTATCTCACCCCAAAGAGACTCCAGGTAGAATTCTATTTTTCACATGGGCCTACTTCAATATGGTTACTTCCTCCATATATTCAGGGTGCATAGTGAGTGTTTTAACCATTCCACCACATTATCATGATATAAATACGCTCGAGGAGTTAGTTGAGTCCAAAATGATCCTCAGAGGTACGCCATACTTTAAGGACTTAATGGTTGATAGATCTAATCCTATCTTGTGGTCATTACATGAAAACTATCAAAGTGTTTACAGTTATACTGAAACATTGATAGACATTAAGGCTGGTAAACAGGTAGGTGCGATAGCTACTAAACCTGAACTTGAACATTACGTTTATAATGCTCAACCGTGTCCAATGTGCAGTAAACCATTCCACATTTTGGAAGAGACATTAGGGACTCTGATACAAAGCATTGGTTTAAAGAAAGGATCACAATACCTTCATCGTATAAATGAACTGCTGAGAAGAATGCGAGAGACTGGGCTGCTTGTAAAGTGGTATTCGGATGAGATATGGGAACAGCGACTCTCACATGCATGCTTTCTAAACTGTCCTAAGAACAAAGTTATTACTTTAGATGATATTCAATCAGCACTTTATGTTTTAATATGTGGTGTCATTGTAAGCTCAGTTGTAGTAGTGGTTGAATATTTATTTATCATCGTATGGCTTGGATGATCTCGAAACTAGTTAAAGTATTTTAAATAATTACTACAGTTTATTACCATTCTTACATCAAGGAACCTGACCAAAGAAAAATTTAGCCTTTAGTTGTTTTAGGGTTAGAGCTGGAAGTTAGATTTACCTTTACCGATACCATTGACTGCAGACAGTAAATTTATTTCTGTTTTCGTTACAATTGCCGTTAGTTGCCCTTGAAACCATGCACACTCCAACAGTAATAAAAAGCATTCAAGAAGACACAATGGTATGAACAATATGCAGTATTAAGGTTAGTTTCTTTACTCCCGAATCGAATCATAAAATGCTAATGAAGAGTGAAGTGATAATTTATACGCCTTCTTCTGTATATTACTACCAAGTAACAAAATTTAGTACAGCTACTTCTGATAGTAGCCATTTGTACTCGTAGCTGACAGCCAATGTAATGAATGGTGTAGTTTTCCTCTCATTGTTAATTTACGGTTCTACGCAATTTTTGTATAAGTGTTAGTATTGTTTTAGTCATGATCTCCTGTGAGGTGCTTAAAATATGTAATATTTGGATATCCAAACATAATGCTTAACTTGGTTACATATATCTGTGGCATTGTCTACAAAATTATGAAGTCAGATATGAACACATAATCTAGAACTTCAGCAAGTAGGTTTCGTTAATCTCGTAACCATGAAAATGTTAAATTAAGTAAACATAATTATAGCAGAAATGCTAATTAAATCTATGAACACAAGTTTGCTTGTAACCACTTTTCTCGTTCTTTCACGATGCACTAATAAGGGTTTAATAATTGAGACTTGTTACCATGAAATCGGTTTAAATAGTTTAATATTCTAATGTGATTAAAGTGTTGACATGATCGTATCAAGTTTCAAGGTAGTTTATTTTTTTTCTTTTGCCTTGATCATAAGGTTTAAGAAATGAGTCTCATTGTCAAAGACACTATCAATAAAGAACACTACCTACCCTCCATTATCGTTCAAAGTGTTGGTCAATAAAGAGTAACGGTTAACGCACTACAAATCCTTGTGTCTATTTTTTGGGTCTCATTGTCATGGAAATTGTAAATACCATGATTTTATGAATTAGTGGCAATGTAACAGTTTTACCTACATGATTTGAATTTGAATTTTATTGTGTTCAGAGACGCATATACCATACATTTTAGATTGTCAATTTTAGATTACATATATGTATATAGACATATACTCGTTTGATTTCTAATACACAACTTATGTACATACGAAACCTTATGTACAAGAGAACAGGACGAAGAAACATTCTTCCATTTACCTGAAAGGATGATATATATAGGTATACATTTGTTTATCCGTACATTGATTTACAGGAGACTTAATAAAACACAATAACAAAAGTTACAAAGCTAACCATTTACCTAAAAGGTACATTGAGATAAATTTTTAACTATCTTTCCACAATGGTTTAAAGCAATCATTTAACAAGTGGCTATACATTGATCTTTCGAATGTTCCATGGTTATTTGGAGACAGTTAGAGACAATGTGAGTTGACTATTTGATTTACTCTTTTATACATGAAGTTGTACTCAAAAAAGAAAATTGCATTGTGAATCAGAACCTGACAAGAAGGTTAGTTTCAGTATTATGTTCATTTTCATCCGAATTCTTCTAGCACATGTCTTCTCTTTTATGGACCAGGTGGTGTGTCTCGTGTGTATACCATGAAGAAAGTGTAAGTATATTTAGATCACTGAATAGGGCTTTATAAGAAACAACTATACCATTTGGCTGGAATCGGTGAATCTTTTCGTATTTAATGTATAAATAAATGTTTAAGAGTTGAGTCACACAACAAATAAAATCGATTCTCAGTATAATCATACTAAATTTGAGGTGGATTTCGTTAACTACTTTTGCGTTATGCTTGAATATGTGAAATCTTAGAAATGACTTCATACTATAAAAACAGTAATAAGAATTATAGTTCCACTACAGCAAAAATATAGAGTGCTGTACACTTTATCACTATACTAAGTTTGGCTGGTATCTGTTGAACCGTCCTTACAAAGTGAATGAAAATGTGCTTCTGGTAAAATATAGTTAGTAACGAAACAAGCCAGTTTGTTATTAGTCTCCGCCGGTTTTCCCATGTGTGAAATGGGGTCAGCGTATTTCACAGGTTTTGGTTTTGGCAGATGTTTTGCGGCCGGATGCCCTACCTGACACCAACCGACACGAGCAATCCGGGTATGGGCATTTGAAACGTTACTCTGAAATGGAGCTCAAACGGGGAATCGAACCCTTGCACCGAAGGCGAGCGCGGTATCGGCAATAAAATCGCTTCCACAGAACAACCACTAGCATATTGAAAAAATTAGGAAACATTAGTATACAAGCATAAGAGAACTCATAAACACGGACGAGAGGATGACATAATCTTTATAATAAGTTATTAACAGTAACAATACGATGACTTCACGCCCTATCTTTTAATGATCATTCTATTGATACAAAACAATACTCAGAAAATGAACTTCATTCTAACACATCATTTTCGATAGCCCGCTAAGTGTTAATATTTACGTATCCTTATCAGAAGATATTCATTTGGGCTTTAATTTGAAACCCCGAATCGAAGAAACAACAAATTAATAGGTATAAAAAATCTGGTTGCAACCTATTCACTATTTCGGTGCAAAGTTTCGAGTTCATTCGTAGAACGACCTGTTGGATGATATATATTCAAAAAGTTGTGGAATGAACACATGACATAATTAGTTGTTTAAACTTAGTTGTTTCAAGCCAACAGAAGAATTCACATTATGTCGTCTAAGAGGGCACAGAGCTCAGAGCGATGTTCCGATTGTTGGCAAGATTCTACAATATTGTCCCGTCTTGAAATATAAAGGGTGGTTCACGAAATCCGTAACAGGGCACAACTCATTTCCTAGTGCACAGAAATCTTTGATACAAAGAATATTCATACCAAAGTGCGTACGCGGAATCACATGGTGATGCTTCTGAAATCAGGGTCGTCTCGGGAATACCCTTACGGTGGCAACACCAAAATTTTAAATGACAACAGGGCTTGATTTTGCCCTCATTGAAGCAATCGCCAAATTCTGAACAACTTTTAGAGGAAACACTTTTCAATAGCTCATTCCGTTTGGCAGCTAGAAGACCTAATTGCGGGTCAAAATTAACATCGTGTAGAGGGGTTTCGCGATTTTTCGGATATTGTAACTCAAAGCGAATAGTAAAAAAAGGTTCGAAACTAAAGTGAAATACTAAATGGGATATGCGGAATCAAAGAATAAAAATTTCAAAAACAAGGTCGTCTCTTGGTTGATTTTGCTTTCTTTGAAACAAACCAAGGTACTTAGGAACACGGTAGATGCCACGCGCAGGTCAGCTCGTTTGGTTACGCCCACGCCACGTCATCTGTTGTACACAGGTGGGAGACATACGACAAGCAGGTTTATGCATTGGCTTCACGGGGTTCTGGGTTTTAATATTAACAAACGAAATAATAAAATCACCATGGATCAATAGTCAATAGATCCTAGTAAGAAAATGACAAAAAAATAAAGAGTAATAAAAAAATGTAATTAAAACTTACCTATGATGCTGTTTTCTTCATTTTCTTCCTCTGTCTTCGGCCGTCACCTACTCCCGGTGGTTCCTTTTTAAACTCAGTCTGTTGTTGAGACTTTTCATCCTAATGAAACTTCTTGTCCGGGTGTAGTGTAGTGTATTTTTCTGATTCAAAATTATGTTGGGAGAAAAATGGCTACCGGAAAATACCTTTCTATGTAAATCCTTGATAGGATGACTCCTTATATAAATCCAGTGTGAAAACTTACGATATCATGAAGAGTTTTGTTAAAGATCTGATTTGAAAAGGTTCTAATTGGTTTAAATGTAACCTTGTGATTGGTGCTTGAAATCGAGACAGGAGGTGGAAGGGGGCACAAGCCATGCTTGGGTTTATGTGCCAGTTTGTTTGATTTTATTGGTATGAGAGGACTCTGTGATAAATTTTCCAACGGAAGTTAAAAGAATACAGGGATTGTGTAATTTCCATGTGGAAAAGAAATCCTAAATTTCTGGAAGTGGTGAATTGTTTTCTCGTTACTGATTACTATCAGGAGATTTTGTGTATGAATAGAAATAACGTTTTATTGTGAATGTACACACGAAATCCATTTTCATGAATTTGAGGAACGGTAATTCCTGGTTAACAAGAATGATCGGAAAAGAGTGAAATGAGGATAGTGAGGGGAAAATCCTTACAGTTAAATTGTTCAGGAAAAATAACAGTGAAGTTTCTGTGACTGATTGTCCTTTTTTGAAATACTAAAATACCATATTTAGTGTAAACCTGCAGTATCCTTTGAGAAAGAGGTCGTATCCTTTAAAATTCTAGTTCGAATAAAATTTTGTGTAATAAAATTTTATTAGAATGGTTCATGATAGTTTGCTGATTAAATGAAGGAAAAGCAAACGAAAAGGAAGTCTTGAAAATTTTGTCTAATGACAAGGTATGTATTTAAGTTATTTCTTTGATTTGATTATAGAAAATTTCTTGTTTTGGTTAGTTAAATTTTCCCTGTTTGTATAATCAAATACTCTTCTTTCTTCAGAAAAGGTGAATATATTAACAGGTTATTTTTGTTAATGAATGAATTGTTCTTTTATAATTGTTTTTCTCCTTGGGTTATAAATATTGCCCAGGAACGTGAGTGTCATATTTTGTGATTTTCTAATATTCACGAAAAGAAAGAAACTTAAGAAATAAAAGCTTTATTTAAATTTTCAAAATATTTCACATTTTTTCCTTTGAATTTAAACTTCAGGAACACCCTTTATTTGTAACATCGGGGTTGAGTATTTTCTTTAGGTGTTACCAGAGAGGCCTACTTAAGGAGACTTTTATACCAGGTAATTGGTTAATAAGTGATCAATTATTCCAAGGAATATATGATGAGGATATTGCTAATAGACAATATGCCTCATACTAAAATTCTGTTATCCTCTACGTCCATATTCTTGATAACGAGAATTTTTGGTGATGTCTTAAAAATGGTAAGTAAATTGCTGGATAAGACAACACACATTACATATATTCTTAGAAATCAAACAAACTCTTCCGTTTGCTTCTTGTTAGAGAAGGCAAATTCCTTTCGTGACTTTCGTTTTCTGTAACAAGGAAAAAAAATAGTAAACTGTTTTTATCGCTTGAGGTGTTGGAGTGGTTGATAAAAGTCAAGGTTAAAAAGGAAGGGGCGTGTTTAGCTATGTTAAACTTGTATGATGTTCTTAGCGTATTCCCAGGTAACAAGGAAGCTCGAGGGCAAATAGAAAAAGAAAAAGAAGCACTGAGTTCTATCAGCTGTTACGAGAAGCCTGACAGGTATTGGGAACGATGCCAGTTGCAGTTCGTTATAAAAATAATGATTCAATACAATTGATGAAATTCTGGAATGCTTTCTATTGCAATAATAAAAGTAAGTTATAGATTATTAAAATGGATTCATTTTGTAGAGATTATCATGCTAGTAATTTAGTTCAAAGAAGTGATGATTTGAGTTCAAATGAAATGTCGCTTTTAGAAGCGGAACGTTCTTGTTCTTTTTTTCTAGAAATGAAGGAAGGGGAAGGAGAAACAAGGGCTCAGTTACAAGGTACCTGACCGAAGGGGTGCCGTATAGAAACTTAATGGATGAGAGTGATGATAATTTAATTGATCTTCAAGATGAAGTTGTTGACTCAATAGATACTGGTTCATCTGAGTTAAGAAGGAGAGGGAGGCAAAGTAATCGAGAAACTTTTCCTAAAACAAGGATGGAAACGAAAACGTTGGAACGCAGAAATGAACCGAGAACAGGTATGACTCGAGAATTTGAAAGGTGGGTAGACAGTAATCAACAAAGAGGTTGTTTGTTGTCTGATCGAACGTTCGATCGTATTGAACAAAATTCTGCTGTTATAATTTTGACTGAAAAGTTAAAACAGATTGACATAATTGATGGAAATAATCCCTTTTCATTGTATAGGTTTCTTAGTGAATTAACCGATATATATACAAACGATGTATTTCCTTTTCCTGTTTTTATGATTTCAGTGAGAACTAGGACAAAAGGGAAGGTAGCAGAAATTTTAAGAGATTGTATGAGATCATGTACTGAATGGAAACAGGTAGTCGCTTACGTAATACTGAAAATGTTATCAGGTATTGCTATAAATAAACTTGTTTGTTCTGAAGTTTATGGTTCTCAAAGACCTGACGAGTCTTTGAGCATGTTTTATAAAAGAGTCACTAAAGCAATTGATATACTTCAAACGAATACAGGTGTGCCAGGTTTGATTTCATTAATAATTAATGGATGTAATCCTGAGATTAGGAAAGATTTGTTTCTGAATTTCTTTCCAGATTCTATAGAGTATTTAGAACAAATAATTGATAATTATGATGGTTTCCAAAAATATAAGGATCAATTTTCGATGGAGAAGGAGCGGAAGGTTAAGAGAGATGTTCCATTTAGAAAGAAAAAACTGGAATGTTGGCATTGTAAAGCCGAACATCTTATGAAAAATTGTCCTGAAAAGAAAACAAATCCACAAATTAATTCTTCGGAAAATGTGACGTTGAAAGGATTTGAGTCTAATCACATGAAAGGTAAAACAGGTAAAGAGTTTAAGAAAATAAAAGCAATATTCGTGCCTGTAATGGTTAAAGAGAGAGAAAAATTTGGCTTAATGGATACAGCGTCTAGTATTTCAATATGTAACTTGAAATTTTTCAATGAAGTCAGAAATAAATTACCTAATGTTTTGATTGAAGAGGTCACTTGTAAAGGTACCACTATTGATAACAGAAGTGTTATTTTAAACAAGATCATTTATGTTCCGATTTGTTTTGGTACTAAAATAATTAAAGTGAAATTATTTTTATTAGAAAATAGTTCTGATGAATTAATTTTTGGACTTGATATCATAAATTATTTGGACATTTCTTTTACTTTGAGTGAGAGAGTAGTTAGAATAGGTAAATATAAAATAGAATTACCACTCATTTTGGAAATGGAAGGAGATTCAAAAGATGAAGTCCCATTGAGAGCACATTTTCCAAATGGAGGTCAAACCCGAAAAGGATCTAAAAGGAAAAGAGTGAAGGAGGGGAAGTGTGAGGAGGCAGAAGAAATCTCGGATGGAAAGATTGGTAATGAATTAAAAGTTGAACAATCAAAATCCAGGAAAGGAGCGGGTTACGGAAAGGGTGTGGTAAGGAAAAATGTTGACGTTGGAGTTGAAGGTGGGGAAGGTAACATAAATGCAAGCGAACGAATGAATATTTATGAAAATAAATCTGTTGAGAAGGATAATACCTTATTAAATAAAGAGAAATTAACTAAATTAGAAGCAGAATTAAAAAATTTCTTATGTAATATTGAAGCTTATTTGAGCAAATTTAAAAGTAGTTCAAATGAAGTTCATAATGAAAATTTTCAAAAAGAAAATGAAGTTAACGATAATAATTGTTTGAATTCAAGTAAAGTTCCTTTTGCTTCTCTTTTGAAGGAAGATAAAGTAAATTCTACAGATTCTGATTTTAGTAAAACTTTTAATAGTTTGGAATTTAGTTCTCAAAAGAGAAAAAGTAAAAAGAGGTCATTTTCAAAAGGAAAATTTAAAAGAAATCAAAATTTTGCGAATGATTCTTTTAAACCAGACATTATTGTTGATGATGAAGATAATTCTTTTGATTTACGTAATGGTTCTCTTTGGTTTTACAGTAGTAAAAACAAGGGAGGTGTATATGGTGAGGGGGAAGTTCCTGAAAGCGATGTCACTTATTCTAATGGTTCCAAACCGACTGATAGGAGGGAGAAGCTTGAGGGTAACTCGTATAAGCATGCCATTTCCAAAAATGATGTAACCAGAGAAAATGGAGGGGAGGTGAATGCTGATTCATACAATCCAAGTAATATTATGGAGTTGTCAAGAGAAACGGATTCCATGGGAAGAAGTGGATTCCATTCCGCACATAAGATGCCGGATGTTTCTAGAAGCAATTCCAAAATTAACATTAAAGGTATTTTTTGTAATGACATCAAAGAAAATAATACCTGTAATTTGAATTTAAATGGAAACAATTGTGATTTGTTTACATATGAGTTAGGGAATAACTCGTCTTCTGTAAATTTATTTTGTAATGAAGAAGGAAGAGTGGATTTAGAGATAAAACAACAGAAATCTAATGAGGTTGATTTAGATTTAGAACGCAAAGAACTTGTAAAGAGAATTGATAGTCAATGTGTAGAACTTGATCCTTCTCTCCCTCATTTTGTTGAGAATCTTGCAAATGAATTTAAAGACGTATTGAATAATAAAGTAGGTACAATAAAAGGGTTTAGTTATAAATTTAAAGTTAAAGATGAAACTCCTATTTGTGAAAAGCAATACAAATTAAATAGGAACCAAAAGGATGATATGAAAAAAATAGTAAATGAACTTGTGAAAGAAGGTGTTCTTGTTGAAAAGGAAACTCCTTGGAGGAGTTAATCCTTTTTAGTAACAAATGCAGATGGTTCAAAAAGGTTAATCACAAATTTTGCGAAATTATCTTCAGTGATAGATTTCGACCCAGTGGAATTACCCAATATCGAGGAATCGCTTGGTATGTTATCTACAGGGAAAATCTTTAGCAAAATAGACCTCCGCAGAAGTTTTTTCCAGTTAAGTTTAGATCCATCTTGTGTAAAATATACAGGGTTTGCCATAGATGACAAAACTTACTGTTATACTAAGTTGCCGATGGGTGCAAGTGTGAGTATGTCAGCCTTAATTAGAGCTGTTCACATGATGCTTGGTGACTTAAGAAACGAGGGAGTAGAATTTTATGCTGATGACGTCATTTTAAAAAGTGAAAATATTGATGAACATAAAATTCTACTGGAGAAGGTATTAGAAAGATTGAGGAAATATGGTGCTACTATTGCACTTAGGAAATGTTTTCTTTTTAAGAAAGAAATTCCCTTCCTCGGGTTCATAGTAGGTAATGGAATGAAGCGTATTTCTGAGGAGAGGATAAAAGTAATTACTGAATTACCACCCCCAAAGAATAGGAGAGGAGTTCTGAAAATATGTGGATTTTTAACATATTTTTCTAGAGCTATTCCAAATTTTTCGGAGAAAATTGAACCAATTTCGAGACTTCGATCTCCAAAAGTTAAATTTTTCTGGGGTCCTTTGCAAAAGGAAGCCTTTAAAAATATCAAACAAGATTTTGTGGATTATGCAATTATTGCATTGCCTAACTTTAAGAAAAGATTTTATCTAAGTACAGACAGCTCAACAAAATCGTTAGCTGCTTGTCTAGAACAGGAAGATGAGAATGGTGTTTTACGTCCAGTAAGTTTTTATAGTAGAGCTCTTAAAGATGCTGATAAAAATCGAACTATTTTTGAGCTTGAATTGTTAGCTTTGTATAATGGACTTATGAAATTTTCCATGTATCTTTTCAATGAGCTTACAATTCGAACAGATAATCTTGCCTTAATGTATAATCTGAGGAACCCCAAGAAAATGTCTAGATATGCTAATATCATACATAGGATATTAGATTTTAGGTTTTCAATTGAACATGTCCCTACTTCGAAAAATATTCCTTCAGATTTCATAAGTAGGATGAATGATGAAAATCTATTTGAATTAATGGATGAACCCATAGGTTATGATTTATATTGCAAGAAAATAGAAATTACTGATTTAAGTGATATTCCTATTGTATATAAGGACATAGGGAAATATCAAAGCTCTGAAGAAGATACTAAATTAATTTATGAAGCCATAGTATCTGAACCAAACATGGAAAATCAAAAATTTAAAATTAAAAATGGTATATTGTATCGGAAAACAAAAGCTAAGGAAATCCTCTTAAAATTTTAGTTCCAAATGTTTTGAAAGAAGTAATTATGCAATGGTATCACGGTAGTCAAATTGTTGGAAGCCATGTGGGTTTCCATAAAACTCTGAGTAAGATTATGCGATATTTCATATGGGAAGGTATCCGTAATCAAGTTTTATCTCATGTCAAGAGTTGTCATGATTGCCAGGTTTCCAAACCGAACTTTAAGAAAAAGCAGGGACAGTTAATAAGCAAATATGAAGAGACTATTCATGGAAAATTGTATATCGATAATATCGGTCCTATAACTCGTTCAAGGGGATGTAATCAAATTTTCATTTGCGTAGATGCAGCCTCTAGGTTCCTGCATGCTTATCCTCTCAGAGTGGTTAACAGTAAAACCATTATAAAATGTCTCAAACATTTGTTTTCGAGATGGGGATAAGTTTTTAGTATTGTGAGTTATAGAGCTCAATATTTTCAATCTAAAAGTTTTAGAAAATTTTTATTTTCTAATGGAATTAAACATATTAGAACGTCGCCATATTATCCCTCTTCGAATATGTCGGAGAAATTTGTGGGAACTCTCAAGGATTGTCTTAGATCTTATTTTAGAGAAGATCAAGACAAATGGTATGACGGTTTGGATGACATAGAGTTTTCAATCAACAACTGTAATCAGATATCATTGAAAAATTCAAGTT
>JAGDQP010021208.1:3400-32087 GCA_022664845.1 Lepisma saccharinum | reverse complement strand
AATGGGAGACGGATGAGCCAAGTTCCTTGGTGACAGCATGTAACAGAAACAAAGGAACTTGGCGCGAGCTGGCAACAGCCTTAGGGTTGGTGGCTGTGGACGTAGTGGGTTTTAGGATCCCCACAACCCTTATAGCTTGAGGATCATGAACCTCCCCACCTCGCGCCAAGTTCCTTTGTTCCTGTTACATGCTGTCACCAAGGAACTTGGCTCATCCGTCTCCCATTTCACACCTTTTTAGGGCTAAAGAACTTGGCTCCACTTTTTGCACCTCTGGTGTTTTTGTTCGGATTTCACAGCTTTTTGTACGTGTATAATATATATATTCGCTAGCTCGGCCTCGTTTTAGGTCCTCGCCCCCCGTAGATGGCTGCGCCCCCAACTTCGAGTTTTTGGGTACTTACGCCCCTTTATCGTAACCACTCTCCAGGACTGTGCTTCCATGTTGCAGATTTTTTCCCATACCCACCACCCGTGGGAATGAGAAATTTATTGAAACATAGGGAAGCTTTGCCATATTTATTGTAACCTACTTGTGATGATACAGCAAATTTGCTTCCTGCTGGCGGACCTCAAATCCACCACCACCAACCCTAAGGCTCGAACATCAGCTGGTGTTTTGCTCGGATTTCACAGTTTTTTATACGTGTATATATATAGTAGGTTCGCCTCGCTGGGTGTGCTGCCCCAGAATTCCGTGTGCGCCCCAACTTCAAATTGTTAGTGCTACGACCCCTTTATTGTGATCAGACTTTCTGGAGACAGCGCACCATGCTGTGCAGACCTTTTCCCATATCGCCTCGGGGGCTGCACGCTCATAGCGGTGGTTTGATCCATTTATTGAAACATTTTCATGATGGTACACCTTCATACCAAATTTCGTTTTTCTAGCTTCAGTGGTTTGAAAAATGTTTTTTGAGGGCTATGTTGAATTAAAGAAAGCGATTTTTAAAAAGCGATGGCGTTACCTACTTGTGATGGTACACGTTCATACCAAATTTCGTTTCTATAGCTCGAATGGTGTGGAAAAAGTTTTTGTGTGGCTATTTTGATCCAAGTTAACAACTTTTTCAAAAATGTAAAATATTCCTAAACTGCTCTTGTCAATACACCTTTATGCCAAATTTCGTATCCCTAGTTCAAACGTTCTGGAAAATGGATTATGAAGTCAGCCATTTTGGATTCAAAATGATGTCTTTGCAGATATTTTATAATCTACTAGTGATGATATACCGTCATACTTCGAAATTTCATATTTCAATTTTTAACATCATTTTTCTTACAGAACCTCAAAATCGCTGATTTCGCAATAAACTCTTGTTCCTGTATAGCATGCTGACGTTTTGTGACACGCGGAACTCGGCTGCATGTACTGCCGTACGTATTGATACTCCCCTCGATTCGCTCGCGTCGCTGCGCCAAGAATCCCACGGCAGGCCGCGCATCTAAATTGAGGAGTTTGGAGGAACTGCGTCTTTT
The DNA here is from genome assembly GCA_022664845.1 of Lepisma saccharinum. Lineage (NCBI taxonomy): Eukaryota > Metazoa > Arthropoda > Insecta > Zygentoma > Lepismatidae > Lepisma > Lepisma saccharinum. The sequence continues at coordinate 30,608 of JAGDQP010021208.1, read as the reverse complement.
TATCACAACCAGAATCTGCAGTGCACTGCGCCACATGATGCAGATATTCCCCCATACTCCAGAGCGCTGCGTCCGAATGGGGAAACTTCCACATTCTGCCTGTATTACATGCTCCTGACAATGCTAACGTTTGTGACAAGTAAAACTTGGTGGGACACGCAGGAGTATTGGAAGTTGGCGCGAGGAACTAGGCTCATCCATATTCCATTTCACCACTTTTTAAGGTTAAAGGAGTTGACTGGACAGTTTGCACCCCTGGTGCTTTTACTCGTATTTCGCAGCTTTTTACACTTGTGTAATGTATATACTCGCTTCGCCTCATTGGGGCGCTGCCCCCTTAATTCCAAGATGGCCTCGCTGGGGCGCACCCCTTTATCGCAATCAGGCTCCAGCTGGGAACTGTACCCTAGTAGGGAGACGAGCCGAATTTATTCTAACCTACTCTTAATGGTACACCTTCATACCAAATTTCATACGAAATTTTAGGTTTGGCGGCCATTTTGAATCCAAGATGGAGACCTTTTCAGAATGTCGGAATTTCTTCCTTTATCTACTTATCATCCTCTACCTTCATACCAAATTTCATGTTTCTAACTTACTCCAAACACCCTAAACAATATGATGAGTGAGTGAGTCAGTCAGTGAGTGAGTGAGTGAGTGAGTGAGTGAGTGAGTGTGTCAGATAGCCTAAAATGTGCAATTTCAGGGGTCCAATACTAGAACATAGTTTGAGATACGAATATGAAATTTTGTACATTTGCACATATTTACCATATCCTTTTAACGGCAAAAGCTGATATTCCTATCTTTAACATCTTTTTTCTTACGGGGCCCCAAAATCGTCGATATTGCCATAAACTCTTGTTCCTGTATAACATGCTTCTTGCAGTGCTGACGTTTTCTGACGTGAAGAACTTGGCTCATGCACTGCCGTGCATGTTGATATAACAGTAAGATGTTGCTATATAACTAAAGTTTCAATAAAAATTCAATTTTGTAGAAATATAGATTTAAAAAATAATTAAAAGTCCTTTCCACATACTTTTGGATTAGCAGATATTTTTTTAATCTACGTCTTTCCAGTATTGAAGGTAATATAATTTAATATATTTTATTTAGAAAATATAAATAATATATTCCAAATTTTGCTTACGCTTTTCTGTTTACGCTGTACATAAGCCTTGAAATTATTTCTCGTTAACTGCAAGTTATATCACAAAATATTTCACTCCAAATATCGTGCAATTTGGCTACTTCCTGACTAAACTGAGAGCGATTAGTTCGAGCAGTATGTGAAAGGTCCTTCAGCCTTAAAATAAAGAGTTTCAATTAAATGTTCAACTCCTATGGCAAAGAAATAGAGCAAAAATAGTTCTGGTTTGCGCATCAATTGTTTTTCAATAGTATTTTAGATATCTAGTTACACGGGTGGAATGGCAAATATTTTCTTGGGTACACGCTGTTCCATAAGTTTTCCTAAAAAATGTTAAATAAAAAAAAACTTACGAAATATGCGTGGTTGCATAATAAACAGGCGTAGGAATTACATTTAAAAATAAAACGTTTGGCCCGTTTGTTATCAGTGAGAGAGAATGTAATTGCCTGGTGGGATAGCGGTCATTACGTATGTCGTCTTTACTCGAACTGGAAGGCTTCTTAGCTTTGCTCATTTTAACCTACCTTTACTTTAAAGCATTTCTGGAAATCATCTACTTCTCGTGGAGAGTCTCTTGCGCACCCATTGCACAATTTTAGAATATTCTCGTACATTTTGGATAGAGCAAGTTTAAGTTAGCCTTTGAGATACCATGCCACATCAGCTCTGCTGATATGATATTGGAAATATGAAGCTCCGAAGTTCCTTTTTCCACATTTTCCGTAGTTTGTGGCTCCGAAACGCGGCGAAATTTACACTCCGGCCACTAAGGCATTTTTTATGTCATTTTTCCAAGTTTGTCGGTCGAATTCTTTATCCTACATATTCACCATTGAACTTTCTTGGTTGAATCAATGATTCGTGATCAGTAAATGGTCGGTTATGTTTGGCTTCATAATACACCGTCCCGAAAATATTTTCATTACATTTCTGCCTTAAACTCGCCGATTCGACTGCTAACATTTCAATATCTTCCTGTTTTTGACGTCCATATTGACAAATCAATTGAATGACATTTCGATTCAGAATGCTTCTTGATCCTATGCCGGAATGAAGCTCTTTGCCCTTGTCTCCAATGCGCTTGTCTTTTAGCACAAAGCAAAAGACCTTCGTCTTTTTTCCACCTTGAAGTATTCTTCATTCTCTAATTTGCAACATTAGATACCGGAATGTGACATATTGGAATTCCTCTGATTCCCCCCACCCCGCCTTCTCCCGAAGGATGACATTTTATTTGTGTGCATCATATTCATGTGTCATGCTTTGCTTCCCTTCTATCACAATTCGAAGTTCACGGGACAGGACTTTCCGGACACCTTGTACCATGCTGAAACAAGGCGTAACTCACAAACGTGTTTGCATTCTATATCCTGCTTTAGCTCCTCTTGCATTTAACCGTTTTCGGGTAAGAAACGGAAACAGAAAACGAAAAAGGCAATCGAAGCGGATCTAATCGATTTTTCATGAACTACTAATGCCGTGCTGTATTTTAGAAACTTCTTTCTATAACTTGCTATTTTTTACATTTTTTTTACTTCATATAATACACCATTTCCTGATTCGATTTTGCTGTCACTTTGAACGATAATTTACTCTATCCAATTAAAATCAATGCTTCAAAATAACATTTGCTTCAAAATCGAATCAGAAACTTGTATATTATATGAAATAAAGGGAAAATTTAAAAATAAAGTAAAATGGAACTTGGAAGTTTTCTGAAACAAGTTCCTTATTTCTCTTGCAGATTGCGAAAGGTTTACAATTCATGCATAATCGAATAAATTCGTTTGTAACGTCATTCATTATCTGTTTCCCTATTGGGTTTCAAACAGCTGAATACACGGAGTTGTTCTTATATTTAGGCCGTGTACCCTCCATTCCACCTCTGTGTAGTTACTTGTCATAGGATTCGTTGCGTCAGTTTGTAGGACGCAGCCTTAAGTAAGCAACACGCACTGCAGTTAAGCTGTACAGAGTTGTATAAAATACAGGAATTAAATCATATTTCTTCATTCTTTTTTATCTGGCAAGTTTCTTCATTTCGTTGTATGGGCTATGCAGGTAGCTAACGCCTTAGCTCGGCATCGGTCGAATAGAGTCTGTCTCTCAGTTTCTACTCTTTTATGGGTAGAAATGAGGAAGATAGCAGTCAGTGTGTTATTCTAGATATAGTAATTGAGCCAGGATCTGATCATTAGCTTTAACGTTTTATCTCTGAACTGAAGACTTTTAAGTATACATGTTTGGATGCACAATGGTCACATCTTTTCATTCAACGATGATTCCATCAAAACTCTGTCAGTTGTAAGCCACTATACAAATATAGCATAGACACCTGTATATATTTCTTACGAACCACGCTTTTTGGACATACTTGCACTCACCGGAACGACGCGCACAGGTTGAACTTGCCTACTCCTTAGAATTGAATTTAGTATTATATTATTTGTGTTCGTAATTGATTTCTGTATTCGTTGAATGTTTACAGAATGAACGACACAAGAAGGCTGTCACCCAAACGTATCTCCAGAACGCAATATTATTAAAATGCGGTCATCTACGGAAGGTCACCGATTGTTAATAACTCAGTTGGTAGAGCGCTTGTTCGCATTTCGGAGATTTGGGTTATATATCTGTGGCAGTCTTTCTGATTTAAGTTTTCCTAAGGATTTTGCTCAGATACACCAAGTTAATGTTCGGATGATACCTTCCAAAATAGGTGCTTGCTATTTTCTTACCATACCTTCTTCCCACCCCTATCCAGGCCCAAAGTGCCGGATCTAGAAATTTTCTTATGGGGGAAAAGGTAAATTTTGCCGCCCTTTAAATTTTTTTTGCCAAACAACACGACCGGCCGACGCGACGGCCACAACATTGTATTTAATAACGTAGTGTACTTTGGTTATCTTCTCTGGAGCCTGTACTCGCATCGCTATTACTAGTATCGGATCATAAAAGTAAATACGGTAATAGCTGCAATATGCCAAGCTCTATTTTCTCTTCACTTCTCCTGTCAGAAACGTGCTTTTATTATCATACAAGTGTGTTAGGAATGATTCCTGGAGGTTAGGAAGGTCAGGTTAGGTTCTTCTCTTTTCGTCATCCTCGATAGGACCCCGGCATTTTAAACGTTGTTTTGAGACCGTCTTTACTATTATGAGCAGCGTATGCTATTACTACCTCCAGAAATGCCCCTATCTGACTTTACTCGCGGTTTTGAATTTTAGAGTTGAAGGTCGGTTGTATGAAAAAGACAACATAAAAAATGTCTTAGTGCGCCGGTATTGAAATTTTGAATACGTTTAAGTCTATTTCAATTTTTTTATGCGATTTTATTCCTATGAGCTTTTATATTTTATATTTAGCCGTTTGTCGCCCTCTAAATGTGCCGCCCTCCTTTTTTATTCTCATAAATACGGCACTGCCGGCCTAAAGTCTTAATACTTCGAACCAAAATAGCAACAGAAAGTCTTTGGGGCTTCTACACAAAACTAATCACTTTTCATGCTATAGGTGAGCTAATTTCCAATCTAAAAAAATGACTTTTCATGCTAATACAGATTATGTCATAAACGATTAAGGGCCAGTTCTACAATCGACCGCTAAACTTCTAGTCAGCGTTAAGTTGAGGCCAATTCTAATTTTGCGTACTCTCATTGGCCAAAATCAGACTTGGTTTCAACTGAGCGCCGACTAGAAGTTTAGCGGTCGATTGTAGAACTGACCCTAAATAATGTAAATTTTAGTTTCTTAGAGTTGATTTTACAATGTGATGTCATCGGTTTGTCAATTGATTTAATTTTACTTTTGGCCTTTAGGTATCTAAGGTTCAGACCTGGATAGGGCAGGGGAAATGATTCGGGAAGGTGTAGACCAGGGCTCCGTTTGTCAATATTGCAAACTTGTTAAAATGTTTAGTTTTCTTCACGTGGCTACAACGTCACTTGACTTGGTAATGGACAAGTGATGATAAACAACATTGTGAAGCTGACAACGAATGTTACAACCTTTGGATATCTTATCACGTTATACCCGGAGAATCAACTTTTTAACTTTAAATCTGGTATAATGTGCAGAGTTTGCAACCCTATATTATTTGCTTCACATAGTTGTTTATTATTACAAGTCATTAAGTATCAACTAAACCGCTCTAGTACCATTTGAGAAAATAAACATTATATCAGGTTTTTAACACCAGAATCTATGGAGAAGTTCAGCATAGTTCGTGTTTCACGACAGCTAGAATTACACCTCCACATGTCCTCCGAAACTGAGTGCTCAAATTTTGAATGCATCGATCGTGTCCTGTACCAGTGGAACGTGAGGCGCGGATTTTTTATCTCCTGCTAGCAGTGTCTTCTCTTGGACCATTGTTCCACCAGTTGTACAGATTAGAAACGTCTCGCCTCAATATCATTGCGGTCTGGCGAAAGGACAATCTATGTTCTTGGATGCTTATCACGTGGCCTGGATTAAATTATATTAATTGCTTCATATCTTTGAAACTTTTTGTATACTCGTAGCAAACGTTGCCATAGTTTCTACAGCAACTCACACTACCCCTACGACTATGCAAGAACACTATACATGAGTTTTCCCCAGAAGCTTTATTTTAATTCTTCTTGACGTTTTACTCTAACTGTCTTGCAGTGAAGCTGCCACTGTCAGTCGCTGAACTGATGTATATACAGTCATGAAGCTGCCACTGTCAGTCGCTGAACTGATGTATATACAGTCAGTTCATTACTTTTTTCTCTATTGATTGGAAAATAAATACGAAACCTAGCTGATCTGGCGTTACTTTTAAATCCTATTAGGGATAAACCCGATGCGAACAGGAGGATTCCACGCCTAAAACCTAGAACCATCTGTCCTCTAATTGGGTCTAAGGGCTTCCTGATTACAAAGTTAAGGATTCTGCTGATCCTTCGCATATGACTGGTTTTAGATCTTGTTTATATATTTAAAAAGTTGCAGAAAATAGCATGTGAGATTTCGTCATGTACCACATGCATTGACTTTAACACTGACAGAAAGAAGACGAAGGAAATAAATGACATACAAATTAAAGAACGTCGTACAAGACAGAGAAGAGTCCAGTTGTTTTGGAAATTAGCTTCCTTGTTATTTAACTCAGTTAACTGCAAAATGAATCTGTCCCCCTTTTAAGATTTAACCATAGCAACACTTTCCCTATAATTCTGTGCTCTTTCTTCCACTTTTATTGAGTTCTGCGCTTTAACTCGGACTGAGGGGAAAAGCCTAAGACTCGGAGTGCGGGGAACCTAAAGTGAAGTTTGTTGAAGGCTAAAATGTAACTAAAATTAGCAAAACTATACACCGGAGCAAAGAATCATTTATACTATCTGATAAATCCGCTACACACTCGAGATCTCATAGTGAGCGTCACAGGACATTTCGCTTAGATACCACCCTCCAGCACTGATAGTTCAGAGCAGTTTCTGTTGTAACGCCGGCTCTCACGGAGAGTAGCGCCACGGCTATACTGCAAATGGAATCTGCAAATATTCTCTAACGTCAATGGAATTCAAGGATCGTATCCTTGGTCCTCTGGTAGAAATGCCTTTCTCGACCATTGATGTGAACAGCTAAAAATGGTGTCCTTCCTCTAACCGCCAAGACTCGTTATTACCACTATCTTACGATATGACAATACATCCCCTTGAATGTCCAACCCAGGTCATGGGTTGGTTCAAAGTTAGTTAATTGTCTGTAAACACGTCGTTATCATTTTTAAGGCATTCTGCATACTCCAAGAAATTCATTAGCAAAACCTGACACAGTGACACTAAATCTTACGAACAGCTCCACACGTGTCCACAAGTGTACATCACTGCTCATGAACTTTGTAACTAATGACTTTGTAACTTGCATGAATATAGTACATCATGTAGGGTAGTCTACTTGCCTGTTTCAATCACCTAGTAACATTCCTCCTGTTGGAATATCATTCTTCCCAATGCATGTTACTCGGAACACCTCTATCATCGTCAGATTCTTCAGAAATTTACGTTGTATGAATTGTATGCATAGTTTGTTAGACACGAGATCAATCTCGTGGGGTGTAGTGCATTCACTAACCAGAATCACTCTGCGATAACTCTAAACTCCTATGAATATCAATGTAGTCATTCCTCCGCAATCCACAAAATATATATGTTTGTTACATATATACAATATTTAGACTGTTATTTATAACAAACGTGTAAGAACATTTGTTTAATTTATAGTAATAGGCCACAAAAGTTTATTTTCTTGCAGAATATCTTGGGGCAAAGAATAGTATGTGATACATTCCCCACCATCTGTTGTGAATAAATGACAAAAAATGTTCCAACATTAAGAGGACCACATGAGCACTGGAGGAGGACGACATTAAGCAACTTCTTTGAGATAAGTGAATCATGAGCAATGATTTAACGTTTCAATTCTACTGTTTTGTTATTAAGTTCTTCATCTTTTTGTGTGTGTGGTGTTATAACCGTAAGAAGGTCGTGTCTAGGCTGTTAAATACTTTGGTTCAGTAAGCGTCAGTATTAACAAGTTGGAGGTTGCACGTCACATATTCTCGATCCACAGCACGCAGTGAGGTGGGATGTTCAATCCCAGCCTTGACGACCTTTACCTTCTAATGTGCCCAAGACTATCAACGACAATCTGACTTTCAATTTGATAGGAGGCTGAGTGCACCTCAGAACCCAAGCAAGGAAGCACTTCTCTAGCGTCCTGGAAGCGATTTGAGCCCCGATTGCAATATTTCCCCAGTCAAGCCAGCAAGTTGATGGGGCAGGAAAAATTATATTTTTTTCCTGCGTCATGATTATGATGTCAAAACATGTATGAAGCATTTAAAATGCAATACGTCGCGTATTTAGAAATATCTTTTAAATTTCTATATCAAAGGAGAAACCAATAGTTAATTGTATAATTAGAGCTTGGACATGTTTAGAAATGCGTCTTATTCAAAAAGATGAAGAATATTAAGCAAAAGCAGGATGTTTTTATTCAATGGCTTCATTTAAAGTTTCATTTGTATTTTAAAGAATTTATTCCATCTTGTATCTGTGCAACCACAAAGTACTGAGCTCTTCCGTCTCAAGTGTATTTACCTACCCAGAATGCCTCATAATAGTTCCCCATAATAACGTTGAAAATTTCCCAGCAGCATCAACGTCAGTGTAGACATAAGAAAAACTAAACAACACAGTCGACAAAATCACTTCCATGAATTTTAAACTTTTCAAAGAATAATTAGAAAATCATTATAATTTGGAAAATTTCCGGAACATTTGTCCTTAACTTTAACTTTATTTTTTATATGGGTCAGTTTAGTAACTTTGGACTGCGGCCCGTCACGATTTGCCTTTAGCTGTTAAGTGTTAAAATACACACCCATGCCCCTGCCGGGACTCGACCCCGGGACCGTTGAGTCGATAGCCTACCGCCGCAGACTGCTCGACCACCGGGCCGGCTGGAATATTTGTCACTAGCAAAAACATCCTAGATAGAACTGTAGCGGTTTATATTTTTTTTAATTGTTGCTATAATATATGTACTAAACTATTGTAAAAAAATAGACGTTCAACATCTATGAACGTTAAGTAGAATGAATCTGTAGAGCTTTCATTTTTTTTCCACATCGATGATACAGGCTATAACTGTCTCAAATACACAACATATTTTGTGGTACAGTATACTTATGGTCTTTAATCAGATATTAACTGGAACCTTTTTCCCGAAAACTACTACTTATGCATATTTGCATTGGATTATCGAAATATCCACAGGTTCACTTTAAAAGAATATATTAGAAAGAAAATGTAAACGTTTCATCCCAGAATATTTTCAGATGTACGCGCACGTAACTTGCTGTATATCCAGTGTTTAGAGTACCTTTGCAACAAGATTTTTCAGAATGACATAATATCACCGTTTCCTTAGCTGATTCGTACTCTTATACATCATTTTTTCAATTCGTGTGGCGACGTTTTCATGTATTTTTACATTCAGGCAGTATTTACAATATCTTATGATCTCATCTAACTTTATTACGACTATTTCACCTTGGAATGTTCTCTGATACGTTGTATGAGTAGCGAGTCTTTGTTTTCTGCACAAAACATACGCCAGTAGTTTTTTGTCTGCTTGAAAAGATAGATGAAACATATACCCGAATAGGAGTACTGAAGAATCAAATGAAATTACATTTTCGCAAGATCGTTCTCAAAGATTTATGGTGAATGGTATTCTTTTCTGAATGAAATATTCAATTTCAGTAATAAAAAAAGATATATTTACTTAAATAGTGAAAACAGAAAATCGTTTTAGAAATACCGAGAGAACAAAGAATTGTAGTTTCAAGATTACAATTTATTTATTCTCTTCTAACGATAACTATTTTCATACAATGCAATAATATATAATTTGTAAGAATATGTTCCATCTAATTTAGAAAAAAAACGGTATAAATAGAATTCATTACTACTGCTTAGAATTGGGAGTTTCTGTACCCCCTTACGAAATCATTCCTGTACTAATTGTGTTGATTGTAGGCTTTCCAGCAACTGAAATATGTGTTAGTTCATTAATAACTGTAGGAAGGAATGTTTCCGGAATTGATTAAATTTCCTTTATAATATATTCCGTTCGCTTGAGGCTTTTTCTTTCCCACCACACGTCTGAAAAAAAAATACAATTTCTGCTTTCTATACATTTACGATTTTGACTAATAATTTTTGTAAAATTTTACAATAAAAGGAATATCAAATTTTAATCTTACGTAATCACAAAATTATCATCAGATGATTATTTGTTGCCTGGTGAGAGGCCAGGAACTTCAACACATGTATTTAAAGCACGATTGATTGTAAGACATATTGGAGCAATTCCTCCGAGTGTGTGACTTAAGATGGGCGTTACGGGTACTATGGTAGAGGAATAAACTCATTGAATGAATGACCTTCACCTGTAGTATATAAGAAATTTACAAGACACTGAGCATATTTTTTTTACCTGTCAATACTCAATCGTGAGGCACATTGATAGCGCATTAAGCTGAGTGCCTTGCTTATTCCCTGTACACAGAAAGGAACAAAATGTTTCCGTTACCAAATAAAAACAACCAAATGTTTGGTTTCCAACATCACATTGAGAACTCCTGTTGCAATTTCAAAATGTATGGCTGAAATTAATTCTAGTACATTGCTGTAAAGATTAAAACACTCACACTTTGAATTCCAGCTGATACTTTAGTTGATGGAGAATTTTCGCTTCTCCTTTTCGTTATTTAAACAGCCATTTAGAATGATTTTAGTATAGAGAAGTTTAAATCTTTATGAGGATGTACTAGAAGAATTTCAAATCTTATAATTGAAATAGGGATTCTCTATGTAATGTTGAAAATCAAATATTCGATTGTTTTTATTTGGTAAGAGGAAACTTGTATCGTTTCTGTATACAAGGAATAAGCAAGACACTGAGCATAATTCGCTATAAAAGTACCTCTACAAAAATAACAAAAGGTTTTGGTTAGACGCAACAAATGAAAAACACCTAAATTGTTGAAGAATCTATATAGACATTTGTACCATTCTTTCCAAAGAATTCTTTATGGTTAAAGTGTAATATTACGAAAGATAGGAAAAGACTTACAGCATTACTCTAGTTTTTATTTCGGATGCCTTTACATAAAGAAAGTTTCAAATAATCTTACTAATTTTGTAAAATATATATATATATATATATATTTGCTCTCAAGTGGCTAAAGAGCAGTGAATGCGAGTCATCTACAGGTTTTTATTTTAAACGCTTCAGTTCTAAAATTAAGAATTAATATTTACTCATTATTCTGATGCAGCGTTGGTAGTATTACAGGAATGTGTCAAGACTTTTATTTAAAAATCGACCAACGTGCACCCAGTTTTCTTGGTAAATAAACGTTTATTAATTAATAATAAATTTCCCACTAATTCAACTTTCGGATGGTCAAGATATTTCTTATTCATTTAACGAAACAAATATTCTTACGTAGAAAAACCGCCTGATCCTGCCTTTCTATTATTTTAGGTTACTCATTTTGAAATTTTAGGAAATACGAAAATGGATTTATCGAAATTACTTTGGATTTTTTATTATACCAAGCAGAATTAACATCTGTAGTCGTTCCTTATCTTACCATCTTGTCCTGTCTCGTGTTTAAAGTTTTCAAATGTCCTCCATTTCCTAATGATCCTGCAAAAACCTATTGTTTTGTAAGTAATCTAACTCACGTTGTAGCGTGTAGGCCTGGATTCAAATCTCGGTCAGGATTTTGTAGGGCTTTTCTTCAGTGCTTCCATTCTTGGCGCTCTGAAGTGGACTCAGCCTCCTATCTAATTAAGTACCTGAGCTTCCTTGCTACTCCTGTCTAGATTGGAAGTTAAGCCGGTCGAGGTAAAGTATTTCGAAAATATGTGGAGCTCCACGGAGGTCCATCGTGTGCCGTCCACGATATATGTACTCCCTTTACCTTTAATCTTTGAGTCTAATTAACATATTGAAATGATTTCCTGTTTAGTTAGTTCTCACTGGACTGATGACAGAAACAAGATGTTAAGTTAGTACAAGAATATATTGTCATTGAATTCATAAGAAAAGGGCTGCATGACATTAAGTCAGTAAAAACGTTCGTCTTTTCTACATGAGACGGAAGATTTCTCACAAACACGGTCATACATTGGAAAGAGATACAAATACATATATGTCGTGTAAGGGTGACTTCGATTTTTAAAATTAATGTCTCTTACATCCCTTTGGTTCTGAAAATCTCAGTTGTTTAGATTTCCATCCGTTATTAATTACAAATTCTAGTTTATTGACAAAATTGTCTCAAAATTAAAAATATGATAAAGTTAATGCCTCTCTCTCTTTCAATGTCTTTCTTAGAAAGTTCATAAGGCTATTCAATGGGTAACATATTGTGTCGGCATTGGTCACCATTCGCTTTCGTGTCATTGATTGTGAACTAAATCCTGTGATGTGCCACAAAAATAAAAGTTTACATATCGTTGGTTGAGCGCAAAAGGGGCGTAAATCCAAAATTTGAGTTTCTGAATTAATGGTATGAGGACATGTCTCATAGATTGTATTTTATTGTACCAAAACGGAATAAGAGCATTCTAAAACGTTTGAAAGTTATTTAAAATTCCTTTAATGTATAACTCATTTCTTATCATTTTGTTGTGTGGGGTTAAACGTCGATTTTCTCAGAAGTACAAAAACTTCAGTTTGGCCCCATTGGCATTTAAGCATCGATACGCATATTGTTGAAATTATATTTTTAAATCTTCTTTCTCTATGTTTCTCTCGTCTATTCTTCTTAGCAAACCAATCACGTCCTTTGTTCCTTTACCTATTCAAAATCCAAACTGTTCCTCTTAAGTTTTTGTATTAACCCTTCAACGTAGTCTTCAGTTTAATATTCGTAGAGGATTCTTCGCTGAGTGCGTTATCAGGCTCATGCGTCGGTAATTTTCACATCTTCTTGCATTCTTTTTTCTAATGGAATTTTTACTCTCTCTAAAATGTCGTTTGGTCATTCTCTTCGCCTTGGAGTTCCAGCATTTCACTTTTCCCTTCTCTTCTACTTTACTTTTATCAATTCATTCGGAATAGCATCTACGCCCATTGCTTTACCAGTTTTCATCTCATTAAGAGCCTTTTAACTTCTTCTCTTAGGATTTTGAACTCTTTAAAATAATCACCTACTTCTGATTCTTCTTGTATATTTAATGTATGTTGACGTTGGGACGTTCCATTCAGTTCTTGTATGTATTATATCCATCTATCCAATATAACTTTCTGATCACTGATGAGCTCACCATTTTTGTACTCCAATTACCAAAGAGATTTCCTTCCCTTTCATACAAAATTCCATCCTTATGCTTTCTTGTACATCAGATTATATTTGTATGTTCTTTCAAAGTCTTCTGTTTCAGTGCGTATCTTTGTTAACCATATTTCTCTTTCGATTTTTTCTTGGAAGTCCATTATTTAACTTATTGTACATCCGTTTATCTTTTTTGTATCCATAGGTTTCTATTTCCTTCTCTCCTTCATTTTCTTCAACATTTCTTCTGTAACCTATTCCTTTTTCTTTCTCTTCTCTTCATGGTGTAATATTACTTCGTCCGCTGTTTTGAACAAACAATGCTTTAAAAAAAGATTGTCTCTTAGTGCTTCCATCTATTTCTACCGAATGTGGGTAATTTTATTCTAACTTTTCCACAAATTAATTTTTCATCTCCTCGTTTTTAAACATAACAGCACTAGCTTTCTCGTTCCCATATTTCTTCTACGTATGTTTTTTAGTTTCATGTCTATCTCTACTAAGACAAACTTATGATCGGAATGAATATCACAAAGATTCTTTATATTCTTCAAACAAATTTTAACTTATCCTGAACTAGCACGAAATATATCATCTTCCTTTATCTTGTTTAAACCATCAGCATACACAAACTAGCCACCAGTTTCCCACCACTATTGAATGTTGGTTACTAACATCAAGTAATCTCTGAACTATTAAGTCTTTCTTTCCAAGCCCGTATGCCCCTGTTATTCCAGCTTGTTCTTCGCATACTACTGTATTAAAATTGCCCATTAGTATGCGCCTTTCCGTTCTCTCTGAATTAATTCCTTCAGGTATTACAATAACCAGCTCCTTCCTTCTTCCTTTCACCATTCGTTAATTGTTGTATTCTACTTTCATTACCTTTTCATACGCTTTCCAAGAGCTGCATTTACTTCACTCCTTGTTCTTCTTTCCTATCCCGAATACAATCCACCCGTCCAATCTGATCCTGTATTCCTCATCTCGAATATCACCAGTTTTTGGCCATTTTACTTCACACTATATTCCTTACTATCTTGTTTGTAACAGGGTCACAGACCTTGGTTCTTACTAGGGTGCAAAAATATCAACTTCCGTATGTGAAAGGGGGCGCTAATGGCTTACGTTTCCGATTTTTCTTCACTTGAGTGAATACTGACCCCAGTTTGCGAGGACCCTCTTGTCACATTAAACATGAGAAATAACGTTGAAATGTTATTCAGCTGAGTGCAAAAGAGAGTCTGATTAATTCACTTAATCTTGTAATAATTCCAACAATATCATGTACCAATATGGTGACAGATATAACGCATAACAACAAAAACCGAGTTCGCGCTTGGTCTTCTCGATCACTTTCTAACCAAATCTCTTTCTGTAAATGGCAAACTGAAAATAATTAGGTATTTACAAAAATGAATAGAAGAGTATTTTTATATCATTGACATTTATCTGATAAAAGTAATTTAAATCATAAAAATATTTGTAAATTAAATATTGGTGTTCATTATAGGAAGAAGACATACTTTTCATACCTATAACATATTGTTAGTATACGGCACTTTAGCTACAAAACAATTAATGAAAATAGTACGACATGCTTGCGTATATTCATAGATGTGACTGAACCGGTTTGCACAGTCAGGGAATATACGAATTTAATACATGCAGGTCTTGTAAGAAATTCCACATGCATTTGGCATGCCAATAATAAAATATTAGTTCCTGATTTCCCAGAGACATGCATAAAAAGCCCGACAAAAGCTCCATCAACTAATTGTCTCTGGATGTTAGCAATTGGAAGTGCATTGTGGGTACCTGGGGAAGGAGCTGGCCGCCTTAAATAAAACCCCAGGGAAAGAACTTCTTCAAAGTTATCAAGCTCTTCCCACAATGCATGGAGATTGCAGGCGGTCAGGGCTTCGTCCTAATTGGTATACATTACTATTAAGGAATTTCAGGGGGGAAATGTGAGAACATGCAAAAGCTATAAAATACAACGCATGATAAAATCATATGAAATCTAATGAATTCCGAATTACAAGTTGTGAATATGTACATGATGAAATGCTGTGTGTTCTTCTGTTAGAAAGTCACAAGGAAATACTATGTAACAAGATGCGTAGATTTTAAGTGGCGATCTCTCTCAATATTTTCACTCTTGAAGATTACAGAGCTTGCTCTCGTGATGCTCGATGATAACGATATTCACAATGATGTGATAGTAAATACTGACATGAAACTCAGGAGAAGACGATCCTCTTGTGGCTCAGCATGTTAGTGATGAGAGATTGACTAATAGTCATCCATAAGGACATCTTACATTATTTCGTTTCAGTTTCAATTTTATTCGCCAGAGGATTGGAGAATTGCTAAGAGAGATTCGCAGGAGAGACAGTAAAATTGGTCCTTCAGAAGCCCTATTTGTTCAAGGTGTAAACGGAGATCATATGTTCCATAATAGAGTAGTAGGAGAGATTGGGGTCAATTGTAACCATATCGTAATATTCTTTTGCGGTGGGAAATGTTTCGATGCAGAGAATGATAGTACACGAGATCTAGACCCTTAACCGTTTTCCTTTATTACAAATATAACTTATATATTACAATATAACTTTATAACGTTCTGTTCCGGATGATATAAAGAGTGCCCGGAACCAACTATATCTCAGCTTTGTTAGGTTGTACGTGTTGTAGGATACTTGTCTCGAAGAGCAAGCTGCTAGATTGAGTCGGTCTTAACGCAAGTCTGATGTTAGACCAGGTGATTAGAAGTATCGTTAGTAAAGGAGCTCCCACCCCAACAGCAGGTTGGAGGTAAGGATTTAGGATGGTCACTCCCAGCGGCAGAATGACCTCGATGTCTCTGCTGTCTTCCTTTGTATATCCAAAATGTCTGGTAGGTGGCGTTAGTGAGAATGACGTCCGTGACGTCAGTTGGTGACTGTTGTTGTTGTTGCTTGTCGTATGTTGTTGTTGACAGCAGTCATAAGGATGATACATTACAATATTTACCAAATTAGTTACAGTTAGTACAGGAAATGAGATCTACGGTTCAAAATTACAGAAATTGTAAAACAGATTTTCTAGTATGTTTTAAGTTAATTCAGGATTGTGAAAGTAAAGGGAATTACTTTTTCTATGGCAACTTAGAATAGGCTTTAGAATTTTTTGTCAGTTAAGCGGTATTGACTAGAGGTTGAATTTTCTTTGGTATTGGTTGGAGGTGATGAGGATGTTGAGAGGGGATGAGAAGAAAGGTTGGTTGAAGAAAGGAAATGCAGAAAAAGTCACTGGAATCCTCGACAACGAATCCAACAACAAACAATCCTAACCAGTACGTGGCAAACCTTCTGGAATAAATCAACCAAGGCCAGAAGATTGTATGTATTATTGCCGGACGTGGCTGGAAATGAGTATCGAGATAGACAGTGGACTTATGCACTTCTTAACTGGTCACGTCCCCTATAGACAAAAGCTGACAGAACTCAATTTCGTAGAAGATAACCTGGGTCATGCCTGCGGGGTCGTGACGCCGGACCACGTAGTGCTCAGATGTCAAGAGACAGAGGATTTGATAACAGAACGGACAACCCTCCTGGGCGACAGACCAATCCCTGAGGTTCTCAGAAATTCAGAATTGGCTATGACCCTCCGGGAGGCAGCGAATAAAGTCTTGGAATATCATAAAAGACAATTTTTGGAGGGTAGACTGTGCCCTGCGGCATGAAGTGAGGAGTGAGAAATTACAGAAAAAGTGCTTCGAACCGTGAACGTGGACGCGACTACCGCGACCTCTGTGAGCGGATATACGAGGCGCGACACGAGTGATAAAAACAGCTATAAATTATTATCTATGAACTGGATTATAATGGATATATGATGTTGCTGGAACTCCAACAGCAGAAGTGCCTCACGAGGAAGGCCTGGTGAGAGACACTCATGTGTGGAAGTGATATGTGTGTATGGTGGTGAGATAAGTGTAAATGTGTACAAAGTTTAATAACAATAGTAACAGCAAATAAGGGTTGAGATAGCGGAATCCGTGAACGAAACCATATAAATGAATATATAACCGCGAGTGAAAGAGTGAATGTGTGTGAAAGTGAAAATGTTAAACGTGTATGATCGGGGCTGAAGAGGAAGATGAATTGGATCACTATACAAACTTTGTAGATTTAACAACTATTCTACCGCTGCAGTGACCCCCCACAAAATGCTCTCCAATCCTCGGACCCTCCCCAATGAAAGTATGGATGAGAAGAATGAAAGAGGAAAGAAGAAGATGACTCCTGCAACGAGGCAAAAGACTACTAAGAAGGAAGATGTACGAACAACAGAGAGAATCAATAGCTAATATTTTCTCTCGTTGCAGGAATCAGAAAAGAAGAAGATGCCTGTCTTCAAGTCGTGTGTTGTCCTGTATCGTCTTGTCTAATGTGTGTTATATGTTTAAATGTATGAATGTACTTCTTTAATAAAATTAGTATATAATATAGGGAATTTCCGCCCTCAAAGAAAGTTCGAAAAGATCTGGAACAAAGGTCAGGAGAACATTCTGGATGCCTGGCCAAAAGTCTGTCTCGCAACCCCAGAGGTCTCTCACCGATGGAACACAGGAGCTTCCTGGAGTGCCGGACTTCCGGCAATCCAAAAATATCTAGGAACATGCCTGCCCCAAGGCAAGGAGTCCAAAAATGAGCGTGATGTACGACCTTGAAAGAACACAACTTGGTTTGTGTACTGGATACAAAGAGGCAGGAGTGTTATGCGGGTCCCTAAATGAAAAAAAAAAGATCTTGAGATGAGATTGCTGTTCGCTTTGAGTGAGTTCTTTTAAAAGGTCGAACAGATACAGGTGTGTAGTGCCGTTCTGGTGAGGTAATCGTGGCTAATTTTTAGAATCTTTGGATCGGCAACACGAAAAGTCGGGTGTGATCAGCAGGTGTCGAAGGAAGGTATTTTGGGTGGTGTTTTTGGTGGATACTTAAAATTCTTTCGAAATTGACTCATTTAATCTGTCTAGTCTTTATTTTTAATCTAGCTAGGATTGTTAAATTTCAATGCAATGGTGAATTATCTTATGGACATGGTGAGTGAGCGAAGTCAGGTCAGATTGAAGGATAGTTATGGTATGAGGTTCGTATGATGGTTTGGATTAAAGTGAGTTGAGTTGGATTTCATGCTCGACATTAAGATTCGTGGACAGGTTGGAATTACAGTATGTTTTAAATGAAATTACTTTGATAAACACCCGAATACTCCAGGTATTGAAATGCGCTGCCCATTGGTCTAGAAAGCTGACATTCGGCATGAAGATTTGTGAGTAGGTTAGATTTACAGCAAAAAATGTTAAATGCGGTTACTTAGCAACAAAGTTAAATACCCTAATCCTCCCGGGTATCAAAACTGTACTTCACGTTGAGCTGGATTGCTGCATTTCGGCATGAACAATCGTAAGAAGAGTACAGTGTCATAAATAGTTTTTAAAATGTAATTACACCGTTATGAATTCAATACCTCCGGGTAGCGAGAATGTACTTCCCGTTGTGCTAGAAAGATTCAATTCTGCATCAAGCTTCGTGTGCATGTTGGAAGTATAGAAAAAACACGAAATACACCGTTAATACTCCAATAACACCGTTAAGCACACCAAATATCATTGCTATAAAAAAATGTAGTTCTCGATGTGTTAGAAGGCTGAAATTTGACATGAAAATTCGTGGGAAGACTGCAATCACCTGAATACTTTTAAAAATGCAATCACGCCGATAACAACCCAAAAACCATCGTGAAGTACCCTAATACACAAGGGTTACCAAAAGAGCCATTCCCATTGGTCTAATAAGCAGAAATTCGGCTTGAAGATTCGTGTAAGTTAGGCTTATAAGAAAAATTTGAAAATACAATTATACCTTTAAGTACCCTTTTATAACCTTTTTATCGAAACTGCAGTTTCCGTTGAGTTAGAAAGCTAAAATTTGAAGTGAAGGTTTGTGTGGGCAGCTTGAAATTAGAGGATTTTAAAAAAAATATAATGACACCGTTAAATACATCAATGAAACCATTAAGTACTCTTAAACCCCAGGTATCCTAAATATATTTACCGTCGCGGTTAGAATGGTGAAATTCTGCAGCAAGGTTCGTACACAGATTGTAATACAAAACGTAGAAAAACAATTACACTGTTAAGGACCACAAAAATACCATTAAATAGCTCAATATCTCAGGAATTCAAAATGCACTTTCTATTGGTCTGGAAAGCTGAAATTTGGCATAAGCATTGCTGCGCAGGATCAGATTGCAGTAACTTCCAAAAAGTCAGTTACAGCTTTAGTACCCCAGTACCCCCAGGTATGGAAAATACACTTCCATTGTGATAGAAGGTCGCCACTTTCCATGAAAGTTCGCAGACAGATTAGAAGTACAGAGGAAAAAAATCAAAAATACAATTCCACTGTTAAGTACCCCAATACTTCCCGGATGTTGAAAATGCACTTCCCGTTAAACTAGAAAGCTGAAAATCAGAATGAAAGGATGAAGCTACAGTAAAAGTTTTTAAAATCACAATTACACCGAAAACATTCCCATAACACCGTTATAACCCGAATAACCAGGGTTTCCATATGGTTCAATCCGTTCATGGAGCAAACTGAAATTTGGCACGAATATTCATAGGGAGGTGGGAATTACAAAACAAAATTATAAATGCAATTACATTGTTCCCAAATAATACCGTTAAGTAGGTCTACTCCAATATCCCCGGGTATAGAGAATGCACTTAAATGGGTCTAGAAAGCTGAAATCGGCGTGTGTCTTTTGAATTTCCAGAAAAATCAAAATATGTACATATCCCGTTAAATGTGTGAAATATGAACATTTCAGTTATTCCGTTAAGTATCCTATCCTAATAAGAAACCGGGACTGCACTTCCCGTTGACCTAAAAAAGTTGAAAATTGGTAAGAATATTCAACGGTAGGTAAGACATGATTACGAAGAGAAATGAATAATTTACAATCGTCTCTTCCTCACTACCTCAAAACAACCCCGAACCTGAAATGGAACAACCACAGATACGCTGGTGTTGTCACGACAATATCCATACGTAAATTAAAGGTAAAGAACACCTGGCGTAGACATGCTTAAAAACTAGTACAATAGAAATGCCATTGAAATATAAATATATTTCTATAATTGTCACTCATTTTTAAAACTAATGCAAATTTTATGTTTTTGCGAGTTTTCCAGTCTGTTTTTTCATGGATAGTTCTGATGCTTAGATGCTTTTCCTTCCCATCTGGAATCAAGTCCATTGGTTAACACTTCAGCATTCTTCCGTTGGTCACGGTGTGTTACTTCACTAACCTACAGGAAACAAGTTTCGTTGCCAATTTCCAATCAGTGATTTATTGACTCTGAAGGAAACTTTTCGAACAAAACAGAAGACCCTTCATCAGAAATTGTTCTGCTATACAAACAGCCATGATCCATATGTACGGTTTCTTAATTGACAGATCAATTTCAAAATGTATAGAGAATTTCTTTTAAGTTTAAAATACTGGCATAAATAATTTTCTCAATATTATCAATAAAATTGTTCTTTAGTTCTAATTTTTAATGTTGGAAATATAATTTTACCTAAAAAGAAATCGATCATATGATTTTATTTTGTTTTCTTTTGTTTTTATATTTCTTTAAACAGAAATGACTGAACTAAAATCGAGAATTAACCAAATAAGAAGAAGTATTACCAAGATTATTAGTGACTCATTGTTAACCTATTGAAATGTTAACATCAGAAACATTCATCCCGTGAAATAACACTGCCATCTCATATCAGAACTTACAAGCTAAGGAATGCAACTGTTATTTACATAGAGTATATCTTTGGTAATTGACACGAAATACGTATATGACACAAACTATGGCATTTTTGTGTCACATATATTTGGAACCATATAAAGAACTTGTACACTTTTTCTTATTTTCTAATTTCACTTATTATATGGCATACAAATTAAAAAGTTTGTGTCACCCACAAGCTTTGTGTCATTTACGAAATATAAACTCTATTTCTAAATATTACTGGAGAGATTGAATTGATATTAACGTTCTAAAAGAGCTGGTGTGCTTCTAAGAACAGGACCTATAGTTTTTGGTAAATCGGGCTTCGAGACACTCCATTCAATGAACCCCGGAGGGATGTACTTACATGACTGGAGAATTATCAAGTGCAAGGGTTATATCTCAAATGGAAATTGCATTAGAAATTCACTGCTTGAGTTAAAATACTCAGAAAGTAATAGGACGCGGTTGCGTTTGGAGCCTGTGTTACTTGTTACAGCGAATGTAGCGTCTTCAGACAGCCACAACAAAGATAATTCCTTAAGAAATAAAGAACTACGAACTAGTACTTGCTAATTCGAAGTCCTCTGCTTTTACCGTTTTGAGGGTCATTTTGCGTCGACCATTTTTAGTGCCATCTGGCTCTACCCAACACTATTCTCGGCAACGGCTGAGACATGTCGACTCCTCCCACCCCCACTTCCTGCAAATCGTCTGCACCCACGGGCGGCAGTCATGCTGCTGTTTCTCAAAAGAATAAACGTAATCGCAAAGTACCAGACTTTTCTCGTAATGCTCCAGTTATCACTCAAGGGCTGACAGAATTCAGTAAAAAGGACCAATTGTGTAATCCCATTCCTTCCACCATCAACACCCATTCCCATTTCCCGGTGCCTAACAGTCATTCTCATATGCCAGTTCCTCGTCATTCTATGTCTTTACAAGATTTATCTAAGGTGAACAAGAATGAGGTACCAAATATTGCTTCTATAAAACAATTTCCCGACCTGGCCGCCGGTCAATCTCCTATGCAGCATGTCAATATGCAACAAAATTCTAACAAACAGGTCACAAACATGCCTCTGCCAGACGAATCTGTAGAAATGAAATCTGACGATGATCAAGAAACAATGTCTGAAGGAGGACCTGAACATGATGCTTACATTGACACAGATGATTGGATACCTCCCAAAAAATCAGCCAATATGCGTCAAAAGAAAGGCAAAAACTCATACATTGCGACACAGAATCGTTTTGAGTCATTGTGTCCAAATCAAGATGATGGCTAAGACCAACAATCTCAAAACACACAGCGCACCAAGAGCTCAAAACCACCACCAATTTACGTATATGGAGTTAAAAATAAATTTCAATTTTCTCGTATTCTTGCTGCGGTTTGCCACATACCACCACGGATTTCTCATACCCAACAACACGTTCGTTTTCAAACAAATTCAATTGCCGATTACGAAAAACTCAAAACCTATTGTACCCAGTAAAACTATCAATTTGCCACAGAGTTACTAAAAAAGGATAGACCGTTCAAAGTGGTATTACGGAAACTTCCGATTGACACGCTTACCAATGACATCCTAGAAGATTTAAAAGATCAAAATTTCCCAGCTATAGAAGTTGCACAAATGTATGGTCGTGACAAAGAAACCAGGGAGAAAGTTCCACATCCACTCTCCGTAGTCACCTTGTAAAGAAGAAATGATAATCACAACATATTTAAAATGGAATACCTGTTAAGCTATCGTGTGTCAGTTGAGACATATAGACCACCTGAAGTTTTACCGTGCTTTAGATGCCAAAAGGTTGGTCATTCGATGAAAACGTGGTTTTGTGACCCTAAATGCGTCAAATGCGGTGCGGCTCATCTGACCAGTGCCTGTTTAAAAACTAGAAACACACCAGCACGATGTGTTAACTGTAATGGGGATCACCCTGCCAAATAACGAGGATGTAGAGTACTTGAACACGCTCTTGAACTACGTCGAGCTAACAAGAACAATGAGCAAATTAAGTCCTAGAAAACCTCTCCTAATTCAAATACAAAGGTTCAACGCCAAACAACATTCATCCTACGCGAAGACTTTCTCCGACAGCAAACCTCAAACTGACAACAACTCTAAGACCAGAAATAATCCCTAAGATCAAAAGTCACATTCTTCAAACAAACCTGAATCAAACACAACTACTAATACTGGAAGGGGGCCTCTATACGTGAAGTATTTCAAATCATAAAAGAAATCTTTCAAGGACTTAACATAATGCATATATTTACCAGAATTCATCAAGTTTTAGCGAGCATACAGAGTGCCGAAGACCAATATACTGAATTAGCAATCATTTTCGAAATCATCTTCAGTGCCCTTGATGATGGATCACAATAAATCAAAATAACAAAACATGTAAATGTATCTTTTTGGAACGCAGATGGTGTCTTCGAGCAAAAACAAGAACTTAAATACTTTCTAAAGGAACAACACATTGATATACTACTTTTAAACGAAAGTCATTTAAAAACTCATCATATTTTTAAAATCTCCAATCATCAAATTATTTGAACGGATCGTCCGGGCAGGAAAGGTGGTACAGCTGTTATTTTTAAAAATCATCTTCCTGCACAGCAAATTGCTCTCCCTCCACTTCATTCACTTGAAGCTACTGGAATTCGTCTTTACTCACAAAATCTTCAGATAATACTTATTGCTATATATAAACCTCCTGATATTCCACTAATACTAGATGATATTAGAAATCTCAGCGCCCTTCGTCAACATGAAATTTTCGCAGGCGATATCAACTGTAAACATCAACATTGGAACTCACGGGTTCGGAATACGTCAGGTACAATTCTTTATGACGTTAGATGTCTATCCAGTTTCTACCTCTGAGCCTACTTTCTTTCCTAGAAACGGTGGTAGACCAGACATTCTGGACATAGCCCTTGTTAAGGGAATACAAATAACTGACGGACCGTATGCAATTATTGCCCGGGAAACTCAACGATCATAACACTTCATAAACGTGATAATATACAGTATATGGCAATAGCACCAGCTATTTTCTGTAAGATTGCTGTTGTGTTGCAGGTAAAAAAAGAAATTAGAACTTGTTTTTTTTCTGTCCAATCTTTGGCTGTGATTGTTCCAGGAATTGAGTCAATTTTGTAAGAATAGTACTCTGTTTGACATCCAATTGGAAACATTTTCTACGTGACTTTGGTTGTTGTTGGGTTTAAGTGTTCTACTGGATACTAACTTGACCATAATGTTGCAGTTTTCTCTATTAAACTCTCAATGTCCTCTTCTGAACTGCTAAGCGGTCTAATGTGAGGTAAAGGATTTTCACATTTTTTATACGCTTGGCGTTCTCAATTCAGAGATGTTGCTCTTCAATATTTTTAGTGCCTTAGCCTCTTTTGTTTTCCTGTTTACACCTCAAGCTAGAACTGTGTACGCAGCATTTTTAATTTCTTGTATGAGACTCCACCACTCCTATATTTTGCAATTCGAAATTGGCAGACTTACTCAAGTTCTACTGCTTGGCTTCACTCTGAGTCGGAAACCTTGATAGTGAGGCCAACGAAACCATTTTCATATCGTGTTAAGCATTTTCCCCTCGTAAGCTTTGAAAACAAGATCATATCTAGAGCATACGGATTTGCGAGATGCTCGGTGATGATGGTCATAGTGACCGCAGTAGACTTCGCTGTCTTCTCGCTGCTATTCTTCTTTTTCATCTAT
This sequence comes from Lepisma saccharinum, assembly GCA_022664845.1. Lineage (NCBI taxonomy): Eukaryota > Metazoa > Arthropoda > Insecta > Zygentoma > Lepismatidae > Lepisma > Lepisma saccharinum. The sequence continues at coordinate 5,967 of JAGDQP010021208.1, read as the reverse complement.
CGTACTTCTTCCTCTTTACCGTAGTCAACCGACCGCAACGTCCTAATGTAACTTTTCGCGAGAGAAAAACAAATATTTAAGGAACTCTTTTACCTGAAATCTCAATATGTCAAACAATATCTTAACAAAATTATCTTTGCAAAAATACAAAATAAGTGAGAAATCAGTCGTATGAAATAATATTTTTTTACACAACAGACAGATAAGGTAATGCTTTAAAACTTTAATTGTATCACTGAAATTGATAAAAACGACACTTCCTCAGTGCGTTATGTTCCGATCATTGGTTAGTAAAAAGAGCTATGTTATTTACTTTTAACTCACAAATAAATGCTTCATTTTAGATAATATAGCTAACTGAAAGGTCACTTAACATTCTTCTAATTATATGAAGCTTTAACTTCAAAGAAAATGTTTCGAACTTTTAGTGTTGGCGTACATTCTAATACATATTTCAGGTGCCTCAATCGTAATCAAACTGATTTCAGAATTGGCGTCGATAGATGAACACTGGCGCCACCCCGTTAATATTCACTAGTCAGAGAACAGTACATCGTCAATGACGTTTATTTTCTAAACCACATCTTCTTTTATAGCTTGTAAGCTTTCGGCCATTTTGTATACAAAAATAATTATACAATTCACAAGACACATTTCACATATCAGTGGCACTAATGAATACGATTTTCCGTAAGCACTGAACTATATGAAGCAAATATATCTATCAATTTTTCGTAATCAATGTAGATGTCCCATTCACTAGCAATTGCAATCAAGCCCTCTAGTCAGTCACCCCCCATTGTAGATCTCTAATCAGTTTTGACTCGTTTTAATTTAGAAAATGACCTCTCAGTGGTAACACTCGTTACGGGCAACTTGACAGCAATCTTCAGAAGAGAGATTTGGGAAAACAGTTTTCAGTTTAGACTTGCAAAATATTTTGAAAATTTCAGGCAGACTGCCAACATTGGAAGGTTATGCTCGTTATCATCCGACACACCATCATCAGAAGAAGTCGGGTCTTTCTCGCTATCTATGTCCGAATCTACAATCCATTTATTTTCGCTGTGAAGATGCCTAGGTAGGTCAACCGTTTTCCCAAGCTAATCGAAAAAAGAAGGAAAGGCAATGTATTCCTTTCTGCCTTCGTCACCGTTCATGTATTTCCCAAAAATTGAGCTAAACGAAATGAATGCATCTTTCTTGCGAACCTCGGAAAGACTTTTCAATGAGATCATAGACAAATCTCTCAGAAGCATTAAAGTAGTAGCATTATCTTCTCCTACAAAGGAATACATTGTAAAAACTTGGAGATTCCAGATTTTTAAATGCAGGAATAAAAAATCTGGATTTGTTTGCCTTCTCTTATCTAAAACTAATCTTTCTTCTTATATTTTAGACTAACCAAAGATAGCTAACATTTTTCCTAAGAAAATCGGAGATCTTTAATCTTGAACCAAATTTTATATAGCTTGAATTTTACAGCACAGGAATCCGATTCTACTGATAAATAGAAGAAAAAGTTTCTTTGTCTACAAAATGAGGAAGAAAATCATTTCAACCCTACATGAACGAAAAGCACCTTTCAGCCTGCATAAAGAGCAGTTTGCAGAATTGATATCAACAAAACTGACAGCAGAAAAAACACACGTTTGCAAAAGTTGCAACTTGACCCATTTGTTTACATCGATTTATGAAATGAATATTTTTGCCATTGTAAACTGCGTGACGAAAAACGCATGCATAAAAGTGTTCATATGCTTGAGTTGTTTAGTCCGACGAAAAACCTTTTAACGTAATGGGAAATTTCGCTTTATATGCCTAGATTAATTGAATTATTCAAATTGGCGATCCTCGCGTTGTTTTCCGATTTGTTAAAGTATAAATTGGGCTCAGAAAAGTAATTATCTATGTGTTAATGTTATTTTCTTACAGATTTTTCGCGTTTCCCTTACTTCAGACAAGTTCTAGGGGCAACATGAGAAATTGGCTCATTAAAAATAAATCCCAGTTACCAAATGTTTAAAAATCTCAGTGTTTAAACTAATTTTCTTAATATGACAAACAGGCATATTTAATGCTTTCTTTTTCAGCTTATGCTTTTAAGAACCATGTTCTACCTTTCCTTCCCATGCTCTTTGATACGTTCACTTTGACTGCTCTGAGTAGAATCGTAGCTTTGTTGCTGGATTCTGCAGTGAATGCGATGTGAAAGAAAGATGTTGCCCAGATAACATTTTCCTCCTGAATATACCTTGCACCTTCATTTTTGAAATCACTGTGTAACGTTGCATTAAATGCTGCAAAATTACAGAACCAGTTATTCTCAATTATCAAGTCTTCAATGTTTCGTAAGTACTGGAGTCCTACAATCTTCGACCAATGCATTTCGAACCCTCCAATACCAATTCTGTATATGCTTCAGGAGTGCACTGCGAGTCAAGGAAGTTAAAAGGTAGGACATCCTTTGCTTATACGTGAAGTCAGTACACTTCCCATTTGGTAGAGTACATATATATTTTCTCTTCTCTTCTCTTCTCTTCTCTTCTCTTCTCTTCTCTTCTCTT
>JAGDQP010021207.1:19124-32088 GCA_022664845.1 Lepisma saccharinum | reverse complement strand
TTTTATTCATAGCAGCTTCTCAATTGCATCACGATGCTGGGTGGGCACCGTTTAAGACCCACAAGCCTTCGAAAAAATCCTTGGCAGCGCTGGGAATCGAACTCAGGACCCCACAATCCGTAGGCAGACAAGCTAACGACTAGGCCAATGCGGTGGTATGTACAGTGTACTTATGACTAATTCGTCTCCGTTGTTTTTGTTAAAAGAACAAATCAAAACAGGGTTAACGTTTCGAACCCAGAAGGAAACATCCTCAGAAAGCAGAAAGTAATGATAAAAAGAAGGAACTGGTATGTTCAGAAGAAGGGAAGTACTTGCATTCTTCTGAACGAATCTGTTGTGCTTGATCTCTTCACAAAAACAACAGTGGTCAATTACATGTACGCACACGAACCAACACCTGTATGAATAATTCGAATCGTACCACTTCCTTCTGCTTCACAGTTAAACTTAAAGTCTCCACGGCGTAAGAATCAGTGTGCAATCACGAACAAGCAGCACAATCATTGGCTGCTGGCAGCGTAGCACAATAGAAAGCATCCGCGCTGTTGCCTCAGCGAGTAAATAAAGCGTCTCTTCTAGGCGGAGCTACACCGGTTCTTAGACCTTGAGCACCAGGACGCAATCATCGTTTGCAATGCTTCACAAATGTAATTGAAGTCTAAATTTACCAGGGATACGATACATGTTTTAACATTCCAGTGTGGTTAAAACCCTAGATACTGTATCTGGTTCAATCGTCCTTTTGTCATGCATTAATATGTGCTTAACAATTGAGTGTCGTTACGATGTTTCAACACTTTAGTATGGTTCAAGCCTTAACAATACTTGCTTACGGCATTACGTCAAATTCAGTTTAATTGTTCTCTCGTTATTCTCCAATATGTGTGTTTACTAATTCCATATCGTTACCCATGGAAACAGCAATCGTTTAAAAGTTAATGTAAAGCAACGATCTCCAATAGCAGATGGCAACACTATATCCGTATATGTCAAATGAATTTTTATCGTTGCACGAAATTTCAATGCTGCTCCTGAAGTCTAGTAAGTTCTAACTTACAGGGAGGAAAGTTCATAACCAATTCAAGAGTTCGATCAATGCCGATTTTATTTTTTTTAAATTCGTTTTTCTTCAGTGTTGAAATCGCTTGATTATTGTTGTGAATATCAAAAACAATGAAGCTATTTCAATAATAAACAAAAAATAAAATCGGCACTGATCGAACTCTTGAATTGGTTATGAACTTTCCTCCCTGAAAGTTAGAACTCACTAGGTTTGAATTTGTAGAAGCAGCAGTGAAATTTCGTGCAATGATAAAAATATATTAGACATATACAAAGATAGTGCTGTCATCTTTTGTTGGAGATCGCTGCTTTACATTAACCTTAAGCTTCTAACACGCTTATGGCCATAAGAGAATTTTTGCTACATCTTCATGTTAAGTTTGGCTGAAGCTGGATTAATCACTCCTACACGTAATGCTGGAATAAGTTAACAATAGTTTCTCGTTAGCATGGAAACGGTAAATGTTTTAACACTTTAATGTCCTTGAAGCCTCAAGAATAGTTTCCCTACATCTGATATATGTGTAATAAGTGAGTCTCACTATCATGGAAATGATAATAGTTTTAACATCCTAAAACGTCTAAGCCCTTAAGGGCATTTTTCTACATAACTGCAATCCGAACAATTATTCCTATGTAATTTTAGAATGTGTGTTTAATAATTCAGTCCCGTTACTATGGAAACAGTAAACAGTTTAACATTCTAATAAGGCATAAGTCCTAAGGGTTGAGGCCTCTATATTCATACCAAGTTTGAAGCAAATTAGTCATATCCTTGTTACGTGAGGCGCGAATGTAACTTCTAATAAATGAGTCTCGTTTCCATGGAAACAGTAATAAACTGAAAGTTCTAGTACAGCCAAAACATGGAAGGTTGCCCACTCTATTAGAAGACCAATTTTGGAGGGAATAAGTCCAACCGTTCTTATGTAATACGTGAAAATGGATCTTTCTTAAAGTGCTGTTACCATGGTGAGCATACAACGTTCCGTCAACTTAGAAACGTTCCCCAGGACAACCACTACCACAGTACGAAAATTGATGATGATCCTTCCAGAAACCTCGGAGGAGTTTAATTTCAAACCAATATTAAGTAAACGTATAAGATACTGAATTTTATTTATTTATTTATTTCTTAAATACACTAGATTTGTACAGAGTATAAAAACTAAATTATTACAAAACCAACACAAAATAACAAAAATTAGTTTTGTGCCACTTGCATCTATTTAATTACTACACTTGTTGCAAATTATTTCTGTAATTATATTTGCAGATTCTGCTTTTCTCTCCATACTGAAATGCAACCAGTATCATGGATCATTCTCCAGAAATGGTGGAATTTTGTGAAATTGTATAGTTTATTAAAAAAGATGTGCCAGAAATTACTTTTTTTTTAATTTTTTGCTTATATTTGATTCTCAAAGACTTTTTTTTTTCATAATTGGGGCAGTTTCTGTCCACTTTTCATATTTTAATAATATTTGTGTGATTTAGCTTCAAATATGCTTAGAATCAACTCCATGAAATGGAACTCATTTTCAATTTTATGTTTAAAACATGTCTTCAATATTTGTGCTTAGTTCGAAACATGAATCGTAATTAAATAGCAAACAAATTATTAGTATGAGAATTACATTTACTGAAACCCGTTTTTATCATCAGCTCCATGGACTGACCTAAAAAGGTTGTAACTAACAGTGTAAAGCTGGCAACACTGTAAGCCATTTTCGCATCACTAGACAGGAAACAGTCATCTTAGTCTTGTTTGAGTGGAACTACAAGGAAAATGCTTCTCCATTCGAATTATTGTGGATGAGAAGAATTATCATCAGGTATGTCTCACTTCTTCATCATCAACTCCATGGAACTCATAATAATTGTATTTTATTTTAATTTCTGTTTCCTTTAATTATATTCAGAAGCCAAACACTGAACACTTTATTCATGCTTCATTGTAGAATTCCATTGTCACCGTGAGGAACATGACAACGAAACAAAGACAAAAACGTCAACTCCATGGAAATTAACTTATATTCCGGAAAAGCAATGGATAAATACAGTACAACCCCAAAAATCCGAACTAATTGGGGCTGTTCGGATTATCCCAAAACGTTTAAAATATGCAGTAAATGTACCAGGTCATCGCATTGTTATAAGATAAATAAGCGGTCAGCCACTACTGTAGGGAAGGGGTGAGACGGGAGACGCGCAGTTAGTGGCCTTGAGTGTGAGTCAAGTAGAGGGCATGGGCTAAAAATAGGCGATCAGGTAAGCCTTATCGATAATATTGTTTTATACAGTGGCTCACTAAACTCTGGTATGCTGGAAACAGAATTCCTTGGTCAAAATACTTAATTTTATGATCAACTTCGGTTCGGAAGTGTTCGGATTCCTGAGTTATACTCTATTAAAATATTGTTCTCTAGGTACCTTCAATATTTACCCACCTCTTAAGGTTCTTAAAGGCTAACGTCTAGCAATTCAAAATGGTCGTATTTTTTCTATCAAAAAACCAACTATTTCTGGAGAATGCCCCATGAGGATGACATATTGGTTAAAACATCGGATACATACATAACCACTGGATGTCATTAGTTTCTGGATATAAAATGCTTCACAAACGAGCTCGTACAGAGCCAAAACTTTGGTCTTTACAACAAGGTTAGAAAAGGACAATGAAGGCTGAATCTACGCGGGTTTTCCCGCCTTTTTCCTTTATTATTCAAATTTGAGTGAAAATAAACCGAAAATAACTTCCACAAACTATAATTTATTACGTACTTCAATAATGGATATCATTAAGCTTAGAGAAAAGTTAACACAAACTTGAAAACTAAGTCAATACACTTTTGGGACAGTCCCGTGTCCCAAAACTGTGTTGACATAGTTTTGAATTTTCTGTTAACTTTTATTTCAAATTAATGGCACTCACTATTCAAGTACGTTACAAACTATAGTTTGTGGAAGTTATTTTTTGTTTACATCCACTCAAATTTGAATAATAGATGAAAAAGGCTGGAAAATCTGCTTGGATTCAGACTTAAAGTCGACTACAAATTCTGTTATATTGTGGTGAATTTTTCGTTCGCCATAAAACTGCGAATAATACGGAGGGGGAAAAAAATCACACTTAACTGTCAACTAAGGATTCTCGATATTCATGTCTGGTATGGTAGATCTCAAAACACCTGTCCACATGTAACGGTACAAGACATTTCTTACACAACCACCTGGTTTCTGATCGTTTCTTATTAGCACCACATATTCTGCATACTCTAGTTGGGTGGTCTTTTTTCTCCGTTGCGGGGATTTTAATTGCGAAGTGTGCCCATTCTTTGGCTTCTAAACGTGATGGAGAGTCCCGTTTCCTTCGCTTTTTTCCAGTTAAGTATTCGGCATCTTCTGATGACAGTTCCATTCCAAGCATCCTGAAAACAACGTACAACTTCTAATAAATGCTGGTTTAAACTAAAAGAATTTAGTTTATACTAATGTTGTGGGTAGAGAAGATCAAAGCATTATCTACCCAGGAACGTAATTGGATATCTTATAACAACATAATACGGTCAACTGGGGTAACTGTGGCACTAAAAATGTATTTTTACTGTCACTTTTTTTTTGTCATATCAAGTAAAAAAAAAAAAAATACCATTTCTATATGCTCTAAAATTATGACAATGCTAGTTTTGAATCCATGTGCGAAATAGAATTTAAATCCTATGTAGATAATCCCGGAAACTTTCGTATTCTGTGACTTGAAATTTTCTAAATTTTCCAGGTTTTCCATGATTTCTTTTAAATTCCCTTAAGTTCATGGTATAGTGAAACATGTAAATAATACGCAATGACATTATTTTTTTCATTTAATCCCGCAACCACCCAGTCCAAGCATCTTATACATTATTTGTATTTGCCAACTGAGAAAAGAAGACAATTTCTTTAAAATAAAGGATTTCAACACACTGAAAAAAATCTGGTCAGCAGTGGGAATCAAATGCCTCAGCCTTGTCAGTGGTCGACCTCATAAACTTTCCTGAGTTCCCCTAATAAATAGGTTTCTCTGAGTATTCCCTGATTTTTCCAGATTTATAAAATTCCCTTAGCATTCCAGGTTTTCCAGACAAAATGCTTTCTGAACTCATGGCCGGAATATTTCGTTTGTAGACGCCACATTGGGTACACGTAAAGTAAGAGCAAATACACCTCCTTCATTAGATTGCTAAATCATGAATATCGGTTAATAAAGAACAGAACTTTTTATTTCGTGTTATATACAAACATTGGTCGCTAAGTTTTAAGCTGAAATTGTATTGAAAATTAAAGAATCCGGGACAGGAAAGTTGTTATAACTGAAAAAGACTACATCCGGTGTCCAGTTGAATAGTAACAAAAAATCCCTGAATCCTCAGGGTTTCTCAGACGAAAATCCCATATTTTTTTTTTTTTTTTTTTTCAGATTGTCTTCAACACATTAAAGGAAAAGATACTAAAAATAAGCATAATTTTATCTTCCATAACAGAAATAGATTTACTTGGGTTAAAACTAAGGTGTGCACATAAATGCCGTTTGTGGCCTGAACATAAATATGCCTGCAAGCATCTTCAACATCCTTCACTGCTCCGTTCCATTGGATGAAACATTCACAAACTGGGCGGGACACGGAGAAATCCTAAAAGTCCCACGATCAACTTAATTCCCTTACTTTTCCATGTTTTTCCGTTTTTTTCTTTTTTTTTTTTTAGACCGCTGATACATGTATTTACATGTCAAATAAAAACTTTATACCTCTGAGGGGCAAAATCTGGTTTGTAACCAACCAAAAGAATGCGAAGTATTTGGAACATATTATAGTAACTTTGCAATGACATTTCTCTGCTGTTTTCCTTACGTTACAGCTAATTTAAAGCAACCAAATAAACTAAACCCTGTACAGAGAATCATTGGAGAAAAAAAATCATAAAAAGAATTCTAGAATTGAATTGAATTTTAACTGAGGCATCTTTGGCTCAGACCAAATGGATGATGGAAGAAGGAAGAAAGTGGGAAGAAACCCGTAAAGTGGTAAAACCCCGAGAAACTCACAAACATGCTGTTTGTCCACCAAAAAACACACATGGCCGGGATCGAACCGAAGTTACTTCGCACCAGAGGTGATAACTCTACCACTGAGCCACCACGAAGAGAGTTCTAGTGAAAAGATGACAAAATGCTCAAATGAAGTCCGGCTTTCACATAATCTAGCAAAACAAAATTATGAATCAGCCTTCATATTTTGTCATCACAAAATCATATGGCCCTTCTGATATCGAAAAAAAAAAAACACTTTTTTGACTGAATAAATTAGAAATATTATTCCCACTTTAGAAATATCATTTTCATATTGTCATTAGTAACTATATGAATACACAACCAATATTCAGTGAAGTTCATACCCTGCACTGGCAAGAAAACTCAGAACTGTATTATTCACGGAACAACCAGAAAATGTGTAAATTTTGCCGAAAGTTCCTCCATACCCGAAGTTATCCCAGTTGACGGCATTCTGCCAGGAAAACTATTTAACTATTAGAATATCTGATTTGAAACTTTTTAGTGCACTTCTCATCACAGATTAAAGACCAAGTTGATATCAGGCAGCAGAAATGAAAATCAATAAATGTGTACAAAAATGTTACTTGAAACGCTGTGGCTACGCACACGTCCGACGCTGACAGTTCTTATGTACACGTCAATAGGAAACGACGTCACAATTTGAATCGGAGCAGTGGCATTGCTGTAACTGGAAGGTATTAAAACTACGAACTTTTTACTTTTTTTTTCTTTTTCGTTAACAGGAACAAGTTAAACGATAACGGTAATTCCCAAAACATTATTGTGGAGAGAGGAGGCCGCCGCTGAAGACAGAATAAAGGCATATGAAAAGTGCAATGAAACATTATGTGAACGCGTTCAAGGGAAATATATAACGAAAAGATGCCGATTATGTGTTAACGATTAACTGAAGAGTGTTTTCTCGTAAGCAAAAGGAAAATATTGCAATATATACCAATATTCTGTAAGAACATAAAGAAATTTGTGAGATTTAAGTCTTGATTACGATACGTATTTCACTATCTTGGTTCGAAGACCCTGTATCGTCTGCCGGAGCAGATGTAAAGCATGAATCAAAAGGTAATTATGACGTCATTTCCCATTACACATTGCCGAAGTGTACAATACACTGTTGACTTGTACGCAAGCGCAGCCAACGGCGAACGTTGGACGTGCTAGTAACCACAGCTAACTTGAAATGGAGTAACCGTTTCATGTACAACACGCAGTAATGAAAATTATCAAATCAAAACACAAAAAGAACAATGTTTTACTGACATAGTCCACAGAGGGTTCAACACGGGCCCACAAATGTTCCAACACGGAATATCACGGGCAGCAGTAAATGCCTTACACTACATTTATTGCTAATTAATAAGGGTTACAATATGTTTCGTTAGTATCTAGATCAGTCTTGGTGGAGAGTCCTTTGAAGATCTTGCTGCTTTAGTGGATGGGGAACAGTTCAGCCACAGAGCACCACATTTGTACTCGACAGGATTCACATCTGGGGACTTTCCTGGCCATGCCAATCTTCAGATATGGTGGCTCCAAGTAATGCACAAGTATTATATGGGAACATGCATTATCGTGTTGCAAAAATACTCCCTCATCTCTGTTATGTGCATAAGGTTTCATAATATGTCATCCCAATCAGTCTTCATCAAGAATCAGCTCAAAGTCGGGGATCATTGCTGACTGCAACTGCTCGTGGATGCAATTTATATGTCAATGCAATGCCCTGGAATAACTGGCTCTGGAATTGCACGTTTGAATCTTAAAGCACATACATGTTTCAATAATTATAAATACATCCACAAAGAGTTATCGTATACGTGCCTGACATAGGTACAACAATCTATAAGCTTACAGTTTTCAAGAAACTGAACTTACCATGGAAAAATTAAAATTTGCACATTCACGGTTTCAGCATTGCATTGACGATATGTTCCTGTCCCCTGGTTACCCTCGTGCAGTCAGTAGTCATCTGGTAACAATACCAACAACTGGATGCAGTTCGGTTGAAGTAGCAGATATTTCTTCGACCAGAACTCGGCTGTACGTATCCACTGTACCGCGAGGCATTTTCTGTTGTCTGGAAAGTGTTTCACAGCTTACTTACCGCCAAGGGTGGATATTGAGTCATTTTGGCCTGTCTTTACACTGCATGAACTCCCGGCGTAGATGCCTAGAATTCATAAATGAAACTCAAATTCTAAGCTTCCGATGGGGGGCAAATTTTATTTAACGATTTTAGGCATCTATGGCTCAGGCCTGTACAGAGTAGGTAAATTGATGCGGGAAGGTGCCAGAGATCAAGTTACCATCGCGGTATTGGGGAGGGAAGAAACTTATCTGGATGGTCGATTGGTGGTATCGAACCCAGAACCTTTAAATTATGTTTTGTTGTAAGTTTAGACTCATCGATCTCTCTTATGTGCTTCACAAATACTAACGGTTCAGTGGCTCCATGTACAGTGCTTAGTGTGCTAACGGGTTTCCCATTTCACGAATAATAGCCGACGATTTAAAATTTTGTGTTTCTATTTTCTTTTTATTGGACACTTCCTCGCGTCTCCTTTACTCCGTGGCTCTGAAATAAGGTCCCTTGAGAGCCACGCTACAGTTATAGCCAGAGGTGGATTTCGGTTTCATTTTTTGGCCTTGCCCACTGCTTGGAAGGGGTACATTTTTGGAACAGTAACGGGCCATTAAATAATAATAATAATTATTATTATTATTTTGCTTCGTTCGGCTAGGAGTTTGGAAACTTTTGAGTTTTGACCTCCCCCTGCGAGGCCAGTCAGTGAGTGAGTCAGTCAGTCAGTGACCGCCCCCTGCGAGTTTATTTAGGCCCGCATCTATTCCAGAGAATCTCTGGGAATCCTTTACTTCCTTTGGGGAATACCTCGCGAGTCCATTGCATACTTTTCAAACTGCGTTTCTGGATAGAGCAGTTTTGAAGTCCTTAAGGGTACCATGCCACCTCAGTTGTACTGTTAATGGTATTGACAATGTCAAGATGTGGAGTTCCTTTTCACAAGCCTTCGATAGCGTATAGCGCCGAAACAAAGTATTTGTGAACTCTCAATGGTCTAAACATAGTTTTTTTTTTTTTTGTTCTAATTTTCATGTCAGGTACCCAGTGTATACTTTCGTTATTGTCGTTTCGCAACACCCTGTATATTTACTTTGTTCAATACACGCAAATATTGTTTTCCATTTAGATTTAGCTGCTAGACATCTCAATCCATCCAAATATTCAACTTCGGTACAAAGAAATTATAAATTTTCCCCAGTTTTATTCATAGGGTGAGGTATTATGTAATGTAACATTCCATCTGGTCGCCCGCGCCCGGAGAATTAATGAGTCAGTGTCGGCGTGAACCATCAGGGCGCATATTTTGTAATTTCCTTAAACCTTGAATATGTGACTAGACCAATTACCTTACACGGTGTTCTTTACAGAAACCTTTCATGCCAAAAATGATAGATACGGAATAAAAAGTAACTTTTCATTATGCAAATGATGATGCTAAAAAATACACGAGTTGGGATTTTTTTTTTTTAAATTCTAATTTAAAATACTGTTTGTAAGGTTAATGTAAAGCAACGATCTCCTACAAAAGATGGCGGCACTATCTTCGTATATGTCTAATGTATTTTTATCGTTGCACGAAATTTCAATGCTGCTCCTACAAATTTAAGCATTCAGAGTTCTAACTTGCAGGGAAGAAAGTTCATAACCAATACAAGAGTTCGATCAATACCGATTTTTTATTTTCGTTTTTGTTCATTGTTATAGGTTTTGATATTCACATCAGCAATCAAGCGATTTCAACAATGAAGAAAAACAAAAATAAAAAATCGGCATTGATCGAATTTTTGAACTGGTTCTCTGAAAGTTACAACTCTCTAGGCTTGAATTTGTTGGAGCAGGATTGAAATTTCGTGCAACGATAGAAATGCATTAGACACATACGGAGATAGTGCCGCCATCTATTGTTAGAGATCATTGCTTTACATTAACCTTAACCTTCATGACTCGGGGAAAAAGAGAAGTAATAAAAAATGTTTCACTTTTTTTTTCGAATTTACATTATGTTGGTTTTCTTACAAATAATCCTTCTTGTACAGCATTTCGTTCTCTAACTGGTGTTAAAATAATGAATATTAAGAAGCACACACACTTACACACAACTTGAAATTTACTAAATGAAGAAATATAAGTGTAGTGTAAAAAAAAATAATAAATTAGTTCTGTAAGTATGATATTTTAGTTGTTTTAAACTTGTTCAAATACCTCCTCCTCCAAAACATATGTTTAAAACGTTTAGAAGAAACTAAAAAAACACCAGAGCGTTCGTTTTAAACACTTGTTTTAAATATTTTGTTTTAACCATATCAACCCTGGTTTTCAGCAATTAACTGCGTGTTTTCCTGAGTTTCTATAAACAATTAGTTTATAGAAATACAAGAAAATAAGAAAAAATAAATAAATGCATGTATTCTTATCCCTGAAAGGGATACAGTCAGGATTTATGTTTATGAATACACGACGTAAATTAAATAGCATGTTTCGTATGAATGTAAATTTTATTTCATAATACCATACAATATATACAACAGCATATAAAATGACAATATTTTGTTTATTTGTGTACAACTGAAAGAATATTATGTAAATATTCTTTCCTTCTTTTAGCTTCATTGTAACCTTATATTGTCCTTTTGACTTGCCTTTTTCTTGGTGTACTCCGAGAAAATAAACGCAATGAATAAATGATAGAATATAGTTGTATGAAACAAAGCTAAAAGGAATTCGGTTTTATAGAACAATTTTTATTAATTACTGCCTCGGTTTCTGTGCTTTTAACTGTGAAGAAATTAAATATGTTTCGTGGCAAATAATGCAAACAAGTGGTGGCATGCTATTTCATATGCTTTGTTTTTATTTGGTTTCGTCTTTCTTCTCCTTTCTCTCCACATGGAAGGGTTGCATATGCTTTCGTTGGACACATTGTACGAAAATTATGGCGATTTTGTTTGAAATTGCTTAGTTGTTCCATCACTGATTGACATTAATTTGTGCACTGATCCTATTAGCAAAGTTGAACATTCAGTACAATCTTATCAATTACCTTTTAGGGATTTCATAACCTGTCCCAGTTTGAACCAAGGTTGCCTAAAGCCCATATTTAGTACTAATAGATTATATTCTCACTATTCTAGATTTTTTGACAAGGTATAGATGAAAATATATATATATATATATATATATCAAAATATAAATGTTCTCTCCACGCTTTCACAGCTAGCAATGCTGCTTTTTACGGGGACATATTTTATGATTTCCAGATATGTATCAGTAAAATAGCGTGGAGGACTACACTTTATTTTCAAAAGCAAACTACCAATGTGTCTGAAGCGTAAAGTTTATAATCAATGTGTCTTACTTGTGATGATGCATGGCTATGAAACTTGGACACTGAATGAGCAAACGACTCAAAGATTAAGAGTCACATAAAGAGCAATGGAGAGATGCAGCTAGGAATAACAAGAAGGGATAGGAAGACAAATGAATGGATTCGCGCACAAACAAAGGTAGATGATGTAATCAAGATAGCGAAGAAGATGAAGTGGAAATGGGACAGTCGCACAGCTAGACGAACAGATGGAAGATGGACGAAAAATGAGCTACATTGTATTCCTAGAGGAAAGAAACGAGCAAGACGACGTCCGAATGCAAGATAGGTAGATGAAATCAAGCGTTTTCAGGAGCTCGAAGCAGCAGACCTTGATATTTGGTAAGGGGGAGGCCTTCATCCAGTAGTGGATTCAAAACGGCTGAATATGATGATGATACGTGGCGAAGGGAGCAAAACCACCTTTTCAATGAAGGGGGAGAAAAACCGAGAGGATGGAACATCTGTAACTGGGTTTAGTTCATTTCTCCAGAGTCTTTAATCAACTATCATCTGTATAAATGCCTGCCAAAATTCTCCTATTGATTTGCGCAAAAATAAAAACACGTAACCCCTCCCCCTAAAAAAGATAAATTTTGTATGTGAGCTAAATGCAACTTGTGTATGAGCATGAAGCGCACAAAGACTTTACAATTCAAACTAAGAACTCACATCTATTTAGCTTCCAATGGTTTTTGATAGAAAAACAACATGACTTCAGGTTCAATATTTCAATTCTGTGGGGCGTAGTTTCGTGTTCAATTCCCGCCAGAGTTCATTGAACAAAGTGGTTTGAAGCTCACTATACCAAAAACTGTACGTTCCGTCAGTGTTCGATTAGTTATAAGTTAAGAAGGGAGGATCCTAAAGCTAGAGGCTGCTCGTAAGTTTTCCCCCGCTACCTGTCTGCGTAAAAATACAGAGTTTTCCCGATCTTAGAAGACCACCAGCTTTTGTAAGACGTTAATAATACTAATTCAACCAATACAAGATTCGAGATCCTTCTTTAGGAAGTTGATGTAGATGACAATATGGAAAAGGAAGGAAATAATATACAGAAGGCAGATACGAGCAAAGGTGTATTTGTAATTGCTTGAGCATAGTGTCGACAGATAGTGAAGGTGATTAATTTTATTGGGACTGTTTTGTTGTTTGAATTTGAATGTTATTTATGGTCTTTTTCTATAGCTTAGGCAATACCATTCTGATATTTGTCTGGTCTCACTAACGGAAAATCCTGGGAAAACTTCAGTGACGATGAGCCGCTGGGACTATTTTGTTGTGTAGATTTGTGTTCCAAGATTCTTTTTTATTTTTTTTTTCATTAGATTTATTAATG